>SKCR01039825.1:0-191078 GCA_019454045.1 Zanthoxylum bungeanum
CTAGCACGTGATTATCCGATACGGGCCGATATACACCATACTACGGTATATACTACGTTGATACAGATCTATATATTCCTATAAGAATATTTCTGGAGAATTGGGTAGGCATGGCGCTTTGCTAGAAGCCAAACCTTGTTTGTAAATCGATATAAAGTAGTACGAGGTACTTACGTGTTCGGACAGTCCGACGATCGTATTTACTGCCAACATACCCGGAGATCTCATGGGTCGCTTCCTGAAGATTCACCGATGACGTATTACTCGCACTTTCATTAATCATGGATTAATTAGAAGAGAGAGATAGAATTAATCTGGGATTAATTCGAAGAGAGAGAAAATTAATCTGGGATTAATTACGGAGATATTTTATCTGGGATAAAATATTAATTAAAGAGAGAGAGAACGATTAATTTGGAATTAATCGATAAATTAATATATTCGATATATTAATTGAAATTGGATTTCGACGCGGAATTAAAATTAGATTTTAATTCGGGCGAACGAATTAATTTAGAATTAATTAGTTAGCGACGTGAATAGTGAATTCGCTAGGCGTAATCATTTAATTACGACGCGACGGAAAATTCGTTAATTTGGAATTAGCGAACCCGAGCCCGAGAGTGATTGCGAGCGCATTCGCATTTCGAATTCGAGCGCGGCACGCGAGTCACATCAAGCGTCAAATCGCTAGTCGCGTCAATCGTCAAATCAATTGTCACTTTGAGTGATGTGACTTGACAATATGTCACTTTATTAAAGTGAATAGATGTGATGTGAAAAGTGATGTGATGTGATATGACTTAAGTTAAAAGTAAAAGTGTTGGAATATGAAAAGGTTTGGAAGATATATATGTTTTATTTATTTTTGGAAAATAAATGAACAATATATATTACTTTTCTTTTCCTTTTACACTTAACAAAAATTCGGTACTCTCTCTCTCCAAAAACGCAATACACGTTTTCTCTCTTCTCCCTCTCTTTTTCTTCTTCATCTCCTTCACGCATGGTGCGATTTCTTCTCTCCTTTTTCTGGTTTCACCGAAAATTTGAGAAGCAAAATGGAAGATGACAAGTGCTAGCACACCTTGAGTAATACATAGGTGATAGGGAAGTGTCTTCTTGAGCATGGAAGCTTGAAGCTTGGAGCTTCAATGGAGTTCATGCATGGCCGATTCTTGGAGGTTCAAAGAGGACTGAAATCGCACAACCCACTGCAAGGAGGAGCTACTGCCGAGCTCAATGGAGGACGAAAATGGCTTGTCTTCTTCATTTCATCAAAACCGAAATCAATGTGAGTATATTCCGCACCTCCTTTGATGTGTTCATATGCGGTTTTTATGCATGATTTGTGATCCTTGGGACCTTTGATTTGAACTCTTACAGAGGGAAACTGTCATAGATATTGAGGAAGAAGAGGCGGAAAACAGAAAATTCTATGGTCTGAACAGGAGGCCCATTGGGGCAACATCGAGAGCAAAGCCCGTTTCTGCTGAGATTGCCGCTATCCGGAAACGGCAGTTTTCCAATTTTGGAAGGCCCCTGTCCAAGGTGCTAGAGAAATTGAAGAGGCAAGGGCTCTTTAAAACCCTTGGAAGCCAAACCATTACCCAATCCCCTACCATCACATTATAACCTAAGCCTTTACTGTCACTTTCACCAGCAAAAGGGCCATGACACCGACACTGCGCCCGACTCTGCCATGAAATCCAAGACCTGATAGACTCCAAGAAAATACCTGACCCAGAAACAGAACAGCCTGACACACATAGAAACCCCTTACCCAACTACCGTGCCGTACCACCACCAGCCTATATGATCAATTCTGGCTTCCCAGAAGACCTTGTCCTGAAATCCTTTCACCTTCAAGCCTTTTGCCTGGGAATCTGGGATAGTACTTGTGAAGATGAGTTTGAGCAGGAAAAAAACTTTTGGCTTGATTTCTCTAGCAGTGAGTGATGAGGAGAAGTAAGGGAATGACGCGCAGTGGTCGTTTCTACAATGATATGGCGGAAAAGGGTAAGGAAGTTTTGACAGATGGTAGAGAAGTGGTTGAGACTGGAAAATACTGAAGGGGATATAGTGCTGAGGCAATTGAGGAAGACTAGAGCACAAGTGAGTATCTGGGAGCTGTTATGTGCATCTCGGGAGCATAGGCAGGCTATGGTTGAAGCCTTGAGCAAGATTGTGGTACCGGAAGACGCCAACCCTGCAATGTTGTTGGGTCGGTTCAGAAGGAAGCTTTGCATATATCTTTTTGTGAGGATGAACTCCCGGCGGAGGGGAGAAATCATAACAGGCCTCTATTTATCAAGGCCGAGGTGAGGGCCAAAAGAACTTCATGTGTAATGGTGGATGATGGTTCGTCCATCAATGTGTGCCCGCTGAAAATTCTGGCGAGATTGGGTATGAAAGCAACAGACTTGGACCCCTCCAGTATGACTATTAAGGCTTATGATGACAGTAAAAGGGGAGTTGAGGGTACCTTTGTGGCTATGGTCAAGGTAGGACCGATTGAAGATGAGGTTGAGTTCACAGTACTGGACATCCCGGCTACTTTCGCCTTATTGTTGGGAAGGCCTTGGTTTCAAAACTTGGGGGCATGCCTTCCACTTTGCATCAGATGATCAAGTTCCCGTATGAGGGAGAAGTTGTTACCATCCAGGCTGAGTTAGATAATGTCGTGGCTGCCTTGGAGATACAACCTTTCACGATGTTTCAGGTGTCAGCTACTTTTGAGGAGTGGGTGGATCCTAGGGTGGCTAGGATTATGGAGAAAATGAAGTTTGAGCTGGGTAATGGTTCAAAATTGCCAGATTTCAGAGGACAGACTACTCGGAAGGGTTTGGGGTACAAGTCTGATGAAGAAAAGCCAAAGGTCAAGAAAAAGGGCCTGAAACTGATGGAATGTTTTGTGAAAGCTTCGGGATATCAAGGGGAGCCTGAGCCTGTGGAAGTTAATGGAATTGTGGTACCTGGGTTTGAGATCTTCCAGGATATGTTGGGTAAGAAGCTGATAGTTGAAGAAATTATGGAGAAAGAAGAAGAGAATTGGCAGGAAGAACTGATGAAGTTGGAGAGCCTGACTCTGGGAGAGGACGAAAAGCCTGAGGAAGATCTGATTGCAGAGGAAGAAGTGTCTATAGATGATGAAGACATTTACCTTCCTGATTTGTTTGAATGTACTTCCGCATTATCCAATAATAAAGACATCTCTTTTGCTTACTTGCCTTAGTCCTTTCCATTACACCACATGAATCAAGCATATTTGACATCAGTTCAGCCAGAAACTATTGCATTATAACTTTGGTACACTTGAGAACCCCCAAGGAAATTCTGATTGCAAGTGAAGTAACCTCCGAAGAGAGGGAGAAACTAGAAGAAGTGTTGGTCAGATATGCCAAAGTATTTGCTTGGTCCATAGGACATGCCTGGGGTAGACAGAAATATTCCCAGCACACAATACCAACTTATCCGAATATGAGGCCAGTAAAAAAGAAACTCCGACGGATGAGACCAGAATGGGCTGAGAAAGTCAGAGAGGAAGTTAAGAAACAGATAGATGGTGGGGTTCCTGGAGGTAGAAAGTAGCCCGAATGGTTGGATAACATAGTACCGGTACCGAAGAAAGATGGGAAGGTCAGAATGGGTGTAGACTACAGAGATCTCAACAAGCTTGTCCGAAAGATGATTTTCCTTTGGCCGCATATAGATGTTCTGGTTGATAGCGCGGCTTTATCCGCTATGTGTAGTCATTTGCAGATGGTTTTCAGGTTACAATCAGGTTCTCATGCTGAGGAAGATAAACACAAGACATTATTTGTTACCAGTGGGTACTTATGTTACAAGGTAATGCCGTTTGGGCTTGAATGCGGGAGCCACTTATCAGCGGATGGCCACTACACTTTTCCATGACTTGATGCACAAGAGATTGAGGGGGTATGTAGAATGACATGATGGTGAAATCAGAGACAAGGGGTGGGCATATTGAAGTGCTGGAAAGGTTTCTTTCACAGAGAGTTGACAGATACAAACCTTCTGCTTAATCCCAAGAAGTGTTTGTTCGGAGTGACTCGGGAAATTCTCTCATACAGTGGGAAGGGCGGAATAGAGGTAGAACTCCAAAAAGATCAAGGTAATCACAGAAATGCCTCACCGAACTGTAGGGGTTGGTGCTCAGAGCGCCAATTCCCGGTTGTATTTTGTTTTAAATACTTCTGTAAAACATTATTATTAGTAATAATATATGCAGTTTCTATAATATAATCTATTCTTTTATATGGTAAAGACGTAATGACCTTAGAATGATTAGTCATGATACAGTTGCAAAAGCGTCGCAACGGACATTGAGTCGTATCATGACGTTGTCATTCTCAGACAGTTCCTGGTCAAGGTTTACACTACTTGGTCAGTATAGTAAACCCGTTGAGACCGGTACATGTCGTATACTGGAATAAATGATTCCAATGGTTTCTCAATGAACCATAAGTCTTGGAGACTAGTATAGATTGTAGGTGTTTATAGTGGATAAACACTGAACGATTCACCGAAGATCCTTAGGGATTGGATGGTACACCAGCGTCAATAAGAATCTTCTCGGGTTGAGTAGCACTTGTGATTCTTAGACTTGAGATGCCATTGGTGGGCACATGAGACATCTTCTACACTTAGATGGCAGTCACGTCACCGATCTATTAAGATCAGACCTCCGCCTGTTCGTTGGGTGTAGATAGATCCTCACGGTGTCCTATTTGTATCAAGATAGGATCCGTCAGTTCTGTGTACCAGAGCATAGGTAGTCCATATGATTAGCAATCAGATAAAACCATGGGCCCGTGGTAAAGTTTAGAAGCTAGTTCTAAACATTCTTTTAGAGATTGCTAATGGAATAGTCGACTGGATAATCCCCATAGAGATTTGACGTTTACATCTGTATCTCTGGGATTTATCCGGATACCTGTGACGGAGGAATTATACATTTGCGATGACCTCGACCTGTATGGTTTAGCGAGATTATCCGTGATCGTCATAATCTACGGGTGGATAGATTATGGACATGAAATTTGATTTCGTGACGGATATACCTGAACCTAGAGAGTCTCAATAATGAAACATACTCGTTGAGCACTAGAGCAACATAATAAATAATATTGATTATTTATAAAGTCGTTTAATGGTTAAACGCAAGATACATGCTAAAGAGACTAGATAGTCATTTCCTAATTATTGTGTATTTACATTTAATACTTGATAATTTAAATACACATTAATTAATAGTCAAAATGAGTTATTTGACTTATTTCCTAAATGAAATATGTTTTTAATATTTAATGTAAATATTATACATATATTTAATATTTGTATTTGATTAATTAATTGATTATTTAATTGTTAAATGATTAAATTAATTAAAATATAAATATCTTATGTTAGGATAATTAAAGTTAATGATGTTAGTTGCATTTGTTGACCAAAATAAATATCTAATAAAGTTGTTATTAAGATATTTGTCCAAGTTGACGAAATAATTTGAAATGAAAATTGAAATGAAAACTTGTATTTTGGTCTTGTAAATTTCGGCCAAGGCTAATTTTGACAAGTATAAATTGTTTTCATTTGCTTTTAATTTAACTTAACCTAATCCTTTATCAAAAACAAAATTCCATTGAAGAAAGAGAAGAAAGAAAGTGAAGGAGAAAAGAAAAACCTAAAGAAAAGCTTGGATTTTGTAAGTTTCTTAAACTTACTATTAGAAAGGAATTTGTTCCTTAGGATCTAGGCTACCTCTCATGAGTTTCTTAAGTTATTCTTTTCTTTATTTCTTGTGTTTTTGATGATGGAAATTTGTTTGAAAGTGTTGAGCATGTATGGTGAAGAAAGGAATGTAACTATTGTAGTTATATGTATTCTTTTAAGGTTTTGAAACCATGTTGCTATTCTAGAGTTGTTGACCCACTCTTAATGACCTAGATTTGATCTTGAGTTGTTTCATTGTGTTGAGACTTGAATTGGATGAAAGATGATGATTGAAACATTTGATTTAATATAATGGCCTAATTTGCCCAATTTGTGAAATTGAAATTAGGGTTCATAACCTATTCTAAATTTGGGGGTTTTGAGATATGTTGAGCATTTGGGTGTGTATAAGATGCATGTAAAGTTTCATGTTGATTGGATTTCATTAAGATGAGTTTTGAAGCATGAAATGACCAAATGGTCAATATTTGCACCAAATGGTGCTCACGGCAATGTGAGGGAAATTTGGGGATTTTGTTTCTTTTGGTGTTTTGATGTTTTGAACATGCTAAGTTCATCTAGAAAAATGATTTATAATCATTCAAAATTGATTTGGATCAATTTCGGACTAAAATGGACAAAATACCATATAAGGGTAATTTGGTAATTTCACTTGAATTTGATTCATTTGAAATTTTATTTCATTATTTTGATTATGGGTAATTAAATAAATGTGTTTATTTATTTAATCCAAGAAAAAGTTTTGAAATCTGAAAATCGGATTTTCACCGCTTCCGCTGCGTTACCGGATTCACCCCCTAAATAACCCCTTCAAAATGGTATCAGAGCGAGTCTGATTCTAGGCCACTTAAAATGATTAGCCTTCATTGAATCAATGTTTAATCATGTTTTCTTGACTTTGTGCATGCTTATTAGGAACTAATTTGATTAGATTTAGGGTGTATGACACTTAGCGGAAAATCCCTAATAATAAGGTTTTAATGTAATTATGTATTTGATGCATGTTATATGGTCCGTCTTGTCAATACGGTTTATGAATACTCTTTGTGACTACATCCGAGACCGTGCCTCTGCTGTGAGGGTGTAGCCGATAAAGATTTATTTATACCGGATGTATATCTGATACTGAACTAGATAAATTCAAGTAAAAGCGGAATTCTGAACGTGCCCTAGCTGTCAGGATTACGTAAGTAACTTGAGTTTATCATTGACGAGTTTACCTTGGTACGTCTCCTTGTGGGCCTGCCTTCGCAGCGACAACGAGAAACGGCCAGGACCGGATACTTAGGAGTCACTTTTGAGTGATTGACAAATGAGTTGTCTACCTGATGAATATACGTAGGCGAGACCGTGCCTCTGCTGTGAGCTGAAATATATTCACGGGATCCACCTTACACTATTTATATTTAATTTAATTATTAAATATTTGTATTCTGTTTTGGGATTACAGTATTGCATGATTTAGTGGGAGGGGCATATTAGATTAAAAATCCATGATCTAGTTTATGCTTTTGATATTATATGAAACTGCTTAATTTCTGCTAACCGTTTTTCGTGATCTATATGATAGATTTGCGATGGCGGGTCAATCCACAAACCAGTTTGCGCGTATGTTAGATGCGAACAAACTGAAAGGCGCTGAGAACTTTACAGATTGGGAATTGGATTTGAGGATTGTCCTCGATTCCGAAAAGTTGGGTTATGTTCTTGAGGGTCCTTTACCCCTTGCAGTGGGTGAGGAGATTCTTCGGAGGAGGAACGCCAAGTTTTTGAAGCTTGGAAGAATGATGATTTAAGGTTAAATCATACATCCTTAGTTCGCTCTCTCCGAAACTCAAGCAAAAATACTATGGAACATCAGATTCCTATAGTATGATAACGCGATTAAGACAATCGTTCGAGAACCAGGAACAGGCTATTGTTCACAGGTCGCCATGGAACTGTTCCATGCGTGTCAGGATGAGGGGCAAAGTGTTAGCCCACATGTTCTTCAAATGATCGATTTGATCGATCAATTGAGGCAACATAATCTCATCCTAAATGACATTCTCGGTAGGAGTGTCATTCTTGGTTCTCTGCCAGCTTCATTTCGCCAGTTCGTGATGTACTTCAACATGCACGGGACAGTCTGCACCTACCAGGAGCTACATAGGATGTTGCTCACGGCAGAAGAGGATCTGAAGAAGGGAGTACCGACTCGCCCACCTAGATATACTTCTCTCTCTGGTTCTTCCCAAGGAATGTCCAAGGGAAAGAAGAAGAAAGGGAAGAAGAAGAAGACCTTCGGTCCTCAACAGCAGGCGAAGATAGCTAAGCCCAAAAGGGCTTCTGAAGACAAATGCCACCACTGCGGCAAGGTCGGGCTCTGGAAGAGAACTGTCCAGATTACATTGCCCAGCTGAGGAAGACAAAGCATCTACATCAGGTACTTTTATTTTTCCAGTTATTGATTTATCTTTGGCTTGTGAAGCCGTTACATCCAGCTGGATTTTAGATTCTGCTTGTCCCATTCACATTTGCAATTCGTTGCAGGTGCTGAAGGAAAGTAGGAGGCTGAAGCCAGGGGAGATGCAGTTGCGGTTCGGGAGTGGAGACTCTTTGGATGCAGTTGCAGTGGGAGTATGCGAGATCTCATTGCCGAATGGGACACTTTTGTTATATGACTATCATTTTGTACCAGGATGTGTCGCTAATATTATATCACTTTTTGTATTAGATACAGAAGGCTATTGTATTAATATTAAGAATAGTTCTTTGTATTTATATGATAAAAATAATATTCAGATCCTTAGTTGTCCAAACCAGCATGGTCATTACACATTGCAAACTTCAAAAGATATATTAAATACTGGAGTTAATAAACGTAGTTTACCTGAAATTAATAATACTGAACTTGGCATATGAGACTTGGTCACATTGGCGTTAAACGCCTTACCCAGTTGGTTAGGAATGGTTTGATACCAGATCTCACCATTGAATCCTATCCAACTTGTGAATCCTGTATTCAGGGTAAAATGACCAAGGCCCCATTTTCTGGTGTTGGACACCGCGCCACTAACTTACTGGAACTCGTACATTCTGATGTATGTGGTCCACTAAGTCAAACTGCTCACAGTGGTTATTCATACTTTGTTACCTTTACCGATGATTTGTCACGGTACGGTTATGTCTATTTGATGCGACATAAATCGGAACCTTTGAAAAGTTCAAAGAGTTCCGAAATGAAGTAGAAAAACAGACTGGTAAATATATTAAATGCCTTCGATCAGATCGAGGCGGCGAATATATGAGTGGTGAGTTTATGATTATATGAAGGAGAATGGGATTCTCGCTCAATATACTCCTCCAGGTACTCCACAACACAATGGAGTATCTGAGAGGAGAAATCGGACTTTATTGGATATGGTCCGATCGATGTTGAGTTTCACAGATTTGCCCTATTACTTATGGGGCTACTGTCTCTTAACAGCCGCACATCTTTTGAATAAGATTCCTTCAAGGCTGTTCCTACGACACCGTATGAGATATGGTTCGGTAGGAGACCGAATCTTAATTATATTAAGGTTTGGGGTTGTCCTGCCTATGTCAGGGTGACTCAGCAAAGTAAAGCTTTCGCCTCGAGGGCAAAAGTTTAGGTTTGTTGGATATCCCTCAAATACGAGGGGATATCTGTTCTATGATACCGAGCATCGAAATGTCTTCGTAGCTCGCTTCGCAAAATTTCTAGAAGTAGAATTTTTGTCAGAAGGTAGTGCTCATAGACGGGTTGAACTTGATGAAGTCCAACCTGAAAACAACGAACCAACGGAGGAACCTGAAGTTCAAGAAGATGAAGGACCTTCAACACACACACTCCGTAGGTCCGAAAGGTATCTAGACCTCCTGAACGCTTGTATTTGATACAAGAAAAGAGTCTGGATGTTCTCTTAGTTGAAGAGACAGATCCTTTCACCTATAGAGAATCGATGTTGGACATCGACTCCGTGAAATGGCAAAGTGCCATGAAATCCGAGATAGATTCAATGCATGAGAATCAAGTTTGGGACTTGATTCCGCTTCCCGAAGGAATTGTTCCTATCGGTTGTAAATGGGTTTACAAGAGGAAGCGGGGGCCTGACGGTAAGGTTGAACTTACAAGGCCCGACTGGTAGCAAAAGGTTACACGCAGTGACCTGGCGTCGACTACGATGAAACTTTTTCACCAGTTGTAATGCTTAAGTCTATCCGGATTTTGCTTTCTATAGCTGCGTATCATGACTACGAGATTTGGCAAATGGATGTCAAAACGGCTTTTCTAAATGGATTTCTTGATGAAGAAATCTATATGGAACAGCCGGAAGGTTTCACATCCGCCAAACCTCGGGTATGGCTTGTAAGCTTAAGAAGTCCATTTATGGACTTAAACAAGCTTCACGAAGTTGGAATCTTCGATTCGACGAGATTATCAGATCGTCTGGTTTTCTTAAGAATTCGGAAGAATCCTGTGTGTATCAGAAGGCCAGTGGGAGCATGGTCGTATTTTTAGTCCTGTATGTTGATGACATCCTAATCATTGGGAATGATTTAGGTATGTTACAAAGCGTTAAAGCATATCTCTGTAAGAATTTCTCCATGAAGGACCTGGGAGAAGCTTCCTATGTTTTAGGGATAAAACTCTATCGAGATAGACAAAGGAGGCTGATTGGGTTATCCCAATCAACGTACATAGATAAGATCTTGGAACGGTATAGTTTTGGTAACTGTAAGACAGCAAACATATCGTTCAGACATGGGATTCATCTTTCTAAGAAGATGTGTCCACAAACGAAGATGAGAAGGTTAGAATGTCTAACCAACCTTATGCTTCGTGTTTGGGTAGCATAATGTATGCCATGTTATGTACGAGGCCTGATATCAGTTTCGCTGTTAGCGTAACTAGTCGATATCAGTCCAATCCAGGTAATGACCATTGGATGGCCATTAAACATATCCTAAAGTATCTTAAAGGTACTAAGGATAAGTTGATAATATATGGAGGAAATGAACTGCAGGTTAACGGGTATACAGACTCTGATTTTCAATCGGATCCCGATGATAGAAAGTCTACATCTGTATTTGTCTTTACCCTTAACGGAGGTGCAGTATGTTGGAAGAGTTCCAAACAGGGATCTACAGCTGATTCCACCACTGAGGCGGAATATATTGCAGCTTCTGAAGCCGCAAAAGAGGCTGTGTGGATAAAGAATTTATCACAGAATTGGGAGTTGTCCCAAGTATCGAGAATGCGATTCCGTTATACTGTGATAATACTGGAGCCATTGCGCAAGCAAAGGAACCGAGGGCGCATCAGAAGTCGAAGCATGTGGAACGCAAGTACCACATCATTCGAGAGATGTGTCGCGAGGGGACATTGTCGTGTGCAAGGTGCCGAGTGAAGACAACGTAGCAGACCCGCTGACGAAGGCCATACCTCCGAAGTTGTTTGATAAACACGTGGAGTCGATGGGTATTAGATACAATCGATATTGGCACTAGAGCAAGTGGGGGATTTTGTAGGGGTTGGTGCTCAGAGCGCCAATTCCCGGTTGTATTTTGTTAAATACTTCTGTAAAACATTATTATTAGTAATAATATATGCAGTTTCTATAATATAATCTATTCTTTTATATGGTAAAGACGTAATGACCTTAGAATGATTAGTCATGGTACAGTTGCAAAAGCGTCGCAACGGACATTGAGTCGTATCATGACGTTGTCATTCTCAGACAGTTCCTGGTCAAGGTTTACACTACTTGGTCAGATAGTAAACCCGTTGAGACCGGTACATGTCGTATACTGGAATATATGATTCCAATGGTTTCTCAATGAACCATAAGTCTTGGAGACTAGTATAGATGTGTAGGTGTTTATAGTGGATAAACACTGAACGATTCACCGAAGATTCTTAATGGATGGTACACCAGCGTCAATAAGAATCTTCTCTTTGAGTAGCACTTGTGATTCTTAGACTTGAGATGCCATTGTGGGCACATGAGACATCTTCTACACTTAGATGGCAGTCACGTCACCGATCTATTAAGATCAGACCTCCGTCTGTTCGTTGGGTGTAGATAGATCCTCAGGGTGTCCTATGTGTATCAAGATAGGATCCGTCAGTTCTGTGTACCAGAGCATAGGTAGTCCATATGATTAGCAATCAGATAAAACCATGGGCCCGTGGTAAAGTTTAGAAGCTAGTTCTAAACATTCTTTTAGAGATTGCTAATAGAATAGTCGACTGGATAATCCCCATAGAGATTTGACGTTTACATCTGTATCTCTGGGATTTATCCGGATACCTGTGACGGAGGAATTATACATTTGCCATGACCTCGACCTGTATGGTTTAGCGAGATTATCCGTGATCGTCATAATCTACGGGTGGATAGATTATGGACATGAATTTGATTTCGTGACGGATATACCTGAACCTAGAGAGTCTCAATAATGAAACATACTCGTTGAGCACTAGAGCAACATTAATAAATAATATTGATTATTTATAAAGTCGTTGAATGTTTAAACGCAAGATACATGCTAAGAGACTAGATAGTCATTTCCTTAATTATTGTGTATTTACATTTAATACTTGATTAATTTAAATACACATTAATTAATAGTCAAAATGAGTTATTTGACTTATTTCCTAAATGAATATATGTTTTTAATATTTAATGTAAATATTATACATATATTTATATATTTGTATTTGATTAATTAATTGATTATTTAATTGTTAAATGATTAAATTAATTAAAATATAAATATCTTATGTTAGGATAATTAAAGTTAATGAGTTAGTTGCATTTTTTGACCAAAATAAATATCTAATAAAGTTGTTGTAAGATATTTGTCAAAGTTGACCAAATGCATTTGAAATGAAAATTGAAATGAAAACTTGTATTTTAGTCTTGTAAATTTCGGCCAAGGCTAATATTTGACAAGTATAAATTGTTTTTTCATTTTTTCATTTAACTTAACCTAATACACTTTATCAAAAACAAAATTCCATTGAAGAAAGACAAAGAAAGAAAGTGAAGGAGAAAGAAAAAACCTAAAGAAAAGCTTGGATTTTGTAAGTTTCTTAAACTTACTATTAGAAAGGAATTTGTTCCTTAGGATCTAGGCTACCTCTCATGAGTTTCTTAAGTTATTCGTTTCTTTATTTCTTGTGTTTTTGATGATGGAAATTTGTTTGAAAGTGTTGAGCATGTATGGTGAAGAAAGGATGTAACTATTGTAGTTATATGTATTCTTTTAAGGTTTATGAAACCAAGTTGCTATTCTAGAGTTGTTGACCCACTCTTAAATGACCTAGATTTGATCTTGAGTTGTTTCATTGTGTTGAGACTGAATTGGATGAAAGATTGATGATTGAAACATTTGATTTAATGTAAATGGCCTAATTTGCCCAATTTGTGGAAATTGAAAAATTAGGTTCATAACCTATTCTAAATTTGGGGTTTTGAGATATGTTGAGCATTTGGGTGTGTATAAGATGCATGTAAATTTCATGTTGATTGGATTTCATTAAGATGAGTTTTGAAGCATGAAATGACCAAATGGTCAATATTGGCACCAAATGGTGCTCACGGCAATGTGAGGGAAATTTGGGGATTTTTTGTCTTTTGGTGTTTTGATTTTTTGAACATGCTAAGTTCATCTTAGAAATTATTTAGAATCATTCAAAATTGATTTGATCAATTTCGGACTAAAATGGACAAAATACCATATAAGGTATTTGGTAATTTCACTTGAATTTGATTCATTTGAAATTTTATTTCATTATTTGATTATTGGGTAATTAAATAAATGTGTTTATTTATTTAATCCAAGAAAAAGTTTTGAATCTGAAAATCGGATTTTCACCGCTTCCGCTGCGTTACCGGATTCACCCCCTAAATAACCCCTTCACGAACACAGAAAAAGAAGTCAGAGCATTCTTGGGGAAGATTCAGTACATCAGTCGGTTCATGCCAAGTTGACATCGGTATGTGAGCCTATCTTCAAACTGTTGAGAAAAGATCAGCCAGTGAGATGGAATGAACAGTGCCATACAGCCTTCGACAGAATCAGAGAGTACTTGGTAAAGCCACCTGTATTGAAACCTCTGAGACCGGGCAGACCTTTGATACTGTATTTGGCTATAGAATCAGAAGCACTTGGGCATGATGGTACAAGCAGATGAGACAGGGGTAGAACATGTCGTTTACTATCTGAGTAAGAAGATGCTCCCGTATGAGGCTCGATATCAGGAGGTTGAGAAGATCTGTCTTGCAGTGGTATGGGCTTCCAGAAAGTTGCGACATTACTTCCAGTCATACAAGATCCAGGTAGTGGCAAAGGAGAACCCTCTGAAGTATCTTCACTCGGTGCCTTCACTAGTGGGAAAATTGGGCAGATGGTTGGTATTGCTGACAGAGTTTGACATTGAGTATCTCACCTCCAAAGTGATCAAAGGGCGAGCAGTAGTAGAGTTTCTGGCATTGCAACCTGTCGAGGGGGATCAGTATAAGTTTGAGTTTCCAGATGAAGAGATCCAAGCAATAACAGTTCAGAGATGGAAGATGTACTTTGACGGAGCAGTGAATTACAAGGGAGCCAGAATTGGGATCGTGATAGTGACCCCCGAGGGAGAGACTTTGCCTTTAGCCAAGAGGTTGGCATTGAGAGTGACTAATAACATGGCCGAGTATGAAGCATGTGCTTTTGGTTTGACAGCATTGATAGCCTTGAAGGCCGGGAGTGTGGAAGTCTACGGAGATTCTATGTTGGTAGTCCAGTAGATGCGAGGAGAATGGGAATTGAAAGAAGAACTATTGAAGCCTTACCTTTTTCACCTCAGAAAGTTGGCACATGTTATCCCCGAGTGTAAGTTTCAGCACTTACCGAGAGAAGAGAATCAGATGGCAGATGCATTGGCTACACTTGCAGCGACTTGGGAAAATCCAGAAAAGTTAGTGATGAGACCGTTGATACTGACAACAACAAGCAAACCTGTTTATGAGATAGAAAAAATTCTGGAAGTTGAGGTCGACGACGGTAAACCTTGGTATTATGACATTCAGAGGTATTTGGAACATGGTGAACTCCCGGAAGGGGCAAGCAGAAAAGGCAGAATAGCCATCCAGAAGTTAGCTTCCCAGTATGTGACTTTGAAAGGGGAACTGTACAAGAGGCAAACAAACGGTATTCAGTTGAAGTGTTTGAGAAAAGAAGAAGCTCAACATGTAATGGAAGAAATACACGCCGGGGTATGTGGTCCGCACATGAACGGGTTGAATCTGTCCCGCAAGATAGTGAGACAAGGTTTTTATTGGTCAACCATGGAAACAGATTGCGCGAAGATGGTGAAGCACTGTCATGACTGTCAAGCACATGGTAATTTGAATCACTTACCGCACACAGAATTGCACGGGTTTTCAGAGCCGTGGCCTTTCTCAGCATGGGGGATTGATATGATTGGGGAAATTCGACCGAATGCATCAAATGGGCATCGCTTCATAGTAGTGGCAGTAGATTACTTCTCGAAGTGGGTGGAAGCCGAATCATTCTGTAATGTTACAAGCAAAGCAGATGGCAAAGTTTATAGCTCGAAACCTCATTTGTCGGTATGGTATGCCGCATCATGTAGTGACAGACAACGGGGTCCAGTTTCAAGGAGAGACGAAGGCAATGTTACAGAGGTATGGGATAGGCCACCACAAGTCGTCACCGTACAGGCCGCAGGCAAATGGGGCAGTTAAGGCAGCCAACAAGACTATAAAGACAATTTTAGCCAAGAAGACAGAAAATTGCATAGATTGGGCCGAGAAATTACTGTATGCTTTGTGGGGGTACAGAACATCAGTAAGAACAGCAACAGGGGCCACACCTTACTCTTTGGTCTATGGAATGGAAGCAGTATTAACAGAGGCAGAATTACCGGAACAGGATTGGGCCGCACAAAGGTTTGATCAGTTAGCACTATTGGATGAGAAGAGAACGAAGTCTTTGTATCACATGCAGTTGTATCATAAGAGACTAGCCCGAGCATTTAACAAGAAAGTACGTCCCACCAAGATCAGAAAATGTGATTTGGTACTTAAGCAGTCGAGGCCGTCGATGACAGATCCGAGAGGAAAATTCAGACCAAACTGGGAAGGACCTTACATAGTGCAGAAGGTAATGGGAAATGGAGCAGTGAAGCTATCAGACTTAGAGGGGAACGAGTTCACCGAGCCGATCAACGTAGACAGATTGAAGCAATACTTTGCCTGAGGGGGAGAAGACCGAGCAGTCACCACGAGAATTAGTAGAAGACCTAACCCAACGGAATAAGAAAATCATTCATGCATACACGTAACATTGCATTCTCTTCGTGTTTGTTTCTGTTTTTTGTTCGCAGGTTCGAAGAAAGGAGAAAGCGGCAGAAATGAGCCAAGTAGCGTCAACGCAATTTCAGTTTTTGGGATGAGTCCCAAGGGGCGAGGCCCATATCAGCTTGGAGGCGAGGCCCATATCATGTCGGCTTGGGGGCGAGGCCCATATCAGCTTGAGGGCGAGGCCCCTATTGTCAGTTGTAGTTCCGGGTCGAGGTGCCCATGGTCGAGGTACCCACTACATCATCAGTTCGAGGGCGAGGTCCCTATGGTCAGCGGTGTTGGGTCGAGGTGCCCAGGGTCGAGGTACCCACTACATCATCAGTTCGAGGACGAGGTCCCTATTATCAGCGGTGTGGGTCGAGGTGCCCAGGGTCGATGTGCCCCCGTTGTCAGTTGTAGTTTGGAGTCGAGGTGCCCAGGGTCGAGGTATCCACTACATCATCAGTTCGAGGGCGAGGTCCCTATTGTCAGCGGTATTGGGTCGAGGTGCCCAGGGTCGAGGTGCCCCCGTTGTCGGTTGCAATTATTGGGACGCGTCCCAGGATTGAGGTCCGCTGCAGCACCAACTCAGCTCGAGGCAGCAGCCGAGCCAGGTAAGTGAAAATGCATTGCATAACTTTGATAGGATTGTTCAAAGTCACACACTGCACAAGTCCTATCAAAGTGGGGGCGACTGTAGGCATCGCATTTTCGCATGTGAAACCCGATGATGAGTCTCAGTTGGAGGCACTACCTTTTTAGCTAAGGATATTGCGGGAAACGGAGGTCGGAAGGGGAAATTCAGAATAAGTACGTCATCAAGTTCATTTCACAAGTTCACTGTCTTCGTTAGTGCTGCGTTCGTTACTTCGTTCGAACTTCAGGCAGATTGCGGACGTTCGTGTAGCGTTCGAATGGGCGGTCGAATGGAGTCGGTATTTCTGGTTTTGCTGCTAGCCTCGCACCCCAGCCCAATTAGCCCCCCAAAGCCCATAAAGCACATCCCAATTTAATTAAATTAAACATTGAATTAAATAAAATATTTAAACCATTTACCAATTAAATAAAACATAATATAATTATACCTAATTAAGACAAATCAAATATATTAACTTCCTAACCAAACAAAATCACATACTAAATTAAAAAGATGTCATGCCTAATTAAAATCAATCATAACAAATTAAATATTTTGCATTCCTAATCTAGCCAAATTTTGTCCCCTATCAAATCCCTTGCTTTCCTTGTCTAACACCAAATCATATATCTCTATAATGCCAAAATCCCTTCCTTGTGAGACAAGGTGAAACCCTAGCCCTTCTCTATATAAACAACCCCTAACCAAGACATGCATCCTCTAGCTCATACAGATAACTCACACAAAAATCACAACACAAAGAGCCTTAGCCACTCACGGCAATAGCAACAGGAAGAACACAAACCATTCCCCTCATCTCCTCCACTCCATAACCGAAAATCTCCCCCATACAACAGCCCTCCATCACCGAAAATATACCTCCAAACAGCAGCCCAAACACACCCCAAACAGCCCTTGAAACATGCCTGGACATCAGCCCAAACCACTCCCAAAACAGTCCCTAAAATCCCTCAAAACAGTAACATAAACTGCACTTATAATCCTTGAAATAACCACACAAAACTACACTAAAAAACCACGAAAAACACTCGAAACAGTCTGTTGAAACGTCAAAACAGGTGACCTGAACAGTGAGTAGCAAAGCAGAGACCGAACAGCAGTAGAACGGAGACCGAACAGCAGCAGAACGGAGACCGAACGGCAAGTAAAATAGCAAAACAGTGAGCTAGGACGCTAAACCAGTGAACCGGAGAAGTTGAGGAGCTGTACCCTTTCTGACGTCCGTGAAACGCAAGCCCGAAAGTTGGCAAAAAGGTTAGACCTGAGGGTATTTTTCACACTCGTTTTTTTGTTTTTTTATTTGTATTATCTATTGAGTATTGCTTGCTTGATTGTCATGTTGAAATGCATGTTTTAGCCCTTGAGTAGATAAATATGCATGAATTATGAGATGTTGTATGTTGTGGCTTTGGAATAAAATGAGAGATGTGTCAGCTCTCGCGGTATATCGGATGGAAACCCGGACATAAATTCCGTAGCCGATTCCGAATGGACAGTAGTACGGTCTGTACTTGGGATACAATTCCACGTACCACTTGAGAAGGTACTCACGTGTGTGCTTGTGTGGTTAGTATGTGTGCTTGTGTTTTATTGAATACAATATGCCAATGAAGTTGTATGTTGTCGCTCCTTTGATGTACTTCCAAGCATGCAATCTTAGATATGAAATATATGTGTAAGTTTTATTTTGTACATGTGAATTTAGAAGCATGATACTCTTGGAAATAAGTGCTACTTAAGTCTGATTTAATTATTACATAAATCCTTTCATTACAAGTGGCATAAGTAAGGGACCATTCTGAACCCAACGGTTTGAGGTCTTCCCTTGCGAGGGGTGAGTGCGGCTTTAAATCTCATTTTCCCGGTTCATACCGGGTGGCGACTCCATTATTCTCCGGTTTAGACCCCCGTGACTACTCCGTACTCCCGACCGGGCCGCGAGCCCGGGACAGCATGCGTCGCCCAGTTCCTGCGTCCCACAGTATCCCTGCGTGATCATCAGCTCCATATAACTGAAGTGATACTTCCTTCTTGACATCACACCCAATACACTACGATTCTCAATAAACTCAGAAGAGGCGTACACAGAACCTGTTAAAGTCCTGGACGACCAAAACCAAAGCGTATTGATTTTCGCAAGTACTAGCGATGCAAGTCTCAAGTTAAGACCAAATACACCTACCCTGATGCGGATTCCCATAGGTAAACACAACTTCCTATCACACATGCATAAGTATCCAATACTTAAATATATGAGAACTATGATGTTACTGTTGGACAAAATGACCCATAGCGTCACTATTTGCACAAATCATTGTGTTGTTGTAGCAAATTAACTATGTGACAAGGAAATTGCACTCTCATCATTTGTGATTAGATCACCATAGATATATAAATGAAGAGAGGTCCCTGTGATTAGTTCCTGGACTGAGAATGATATGAGACAGTATTAGTCCCCGAAGGATTAATCATTAAATATCCCTAGCCGGAGTATTATCGAGACTGGACATCGATAATACGAAATAGGCTAGTATTGCACTTGTGTGCATTGTGAGGGCACAACGGCATAGTTCTCATATATATAAGTATCGGATACTTATGCAAGTGCGATAGGAGGTCGTGTTTCACCGATGGTACGGGAAACAGCTTCGCTCTGGATAGACCCCTCGGAATCCCATTTGTATTATGACTATGTGTCTATGGGAGGCCGAAATCAAGGTAGGTGTGTATAGTCTTAACCTGAGACTTACATCGCTAATACTTACGATAATCGATAGACTTTGGTCTTGGTGGTACAGGGCTTTAACCGTTCTGCGTACAACCACTTCTGGGTTTATCAGAGAGTCGTAGTGTATTGGGTGTGATGTCAAGACGGAAGTATCACTTCAGTCATAGTGGAGATGATGTCACGCAGGATACGGTACTAGTGCTCTTGAGTGTTGCGTAACCAATCGGGATATTGTGACCAGGTCATGAATATCCGATTATAGAGACTATGTTACCAGACATCCGACATGTGCTTCGGACGGGGCAGACACTTATCCAGCCCCAGCCCTAGCACGTGACTATCCGATACTGGGCCGATATACAAAATACTGGTATACTACGCTTGATACAGATCTTAAATATTCTTAAGAATATGTCCGGAGAATTGGGAAGACTTGGTGCTTTGCTAGAAGCCAACCTTGTCTGTAAATCGGTAAAACGTAGTACTTGGTACTCACGTGTTCGGATAGTCCGATGACCGATTTGACTGCCAACATATCCGGGGATCTCATGGGTCGCTTCCCAAAGATTCACCGATGACGTATGACTCGCACTTTTATTAATCTGGGATTAATATGATGAGAGAGAAAATTAATCTGGGATTAATTACAGAGATATTTTATCTGGGATAAAATATCAATTTAAAGAGAGAGAATGATTAATTTGGAATTAATCGATTAATTAATATATTTGATATATTAAACGAAATTGGATTTCGACGCGGAATTAAAATTAGATTTTAATTCGGGCGAGAGAATTAATTTAGAATTAATTCGTTAGCGACGTGAATAGTGATTTCGCTAGGCGTAATCATTTAATTACGACGCGACGAAAAATTCGTTAATTTAGAATTAGCGAATCCGAGCCCGAGATTATTTACGAGCGCATTCGCATTTCGAATTCGAGCGTGGCTCGTCAAATCAAGCGTCAAATCATTAGTCGCATCAAGCGTCAAATCATGTCACTTTGAGTGATGTGACAATTGATTGGATTGATTGAGTGATGTGAGTGATGTGACTTGATGGGAGTTGTTGAAAAGCTTTTTTAAAGCTTGAATGACATATATTAATTTTATATGTTTGGTATATGTTAAAAATTGATTTTAGAAATCAATTACTACTTTTTAACTTTTACAACTCTCTCTCTCTCTCACGTTGGTTTCATTTTGGAGCCAAAATTATCTTCCTCTCTCACGCCATTTTCTGGTTTCTAAAGGGCAGTGAACTGCCGATTGGAAGAAGCAAAAATGGAGGGAAGCAAGTGTGTTTTGTGGCAAAACAAGAGTGCTAGCACACTCCGAGATCAATGCGAAGGTGATAGGGAAGCTTACCCATGAGCCGGGAATCACTACGACGAAGCTTGGAGCTTGTTTTGATGATGAAAACTGAATCTGCAGTGAGCTGTGACAGTGGACTGCTCACGCCCAAACCAGTGAAGAAATCAGATTTTGTGTTGCTTCCGCGTCGCTCAACCGCTCGATGTAAGTATTCCGCACTTCCGTCGTTGTATTCACTTATGATTCATGCTTGAGTTTTGATCTTGGGACCTATAGAAACTCCAACAATGGCATCAAGAGCTTAGGTTAAAAGCATGAAAAAGTTAGGGCTAAAATTTGGGCAAACTTGATTTTGAGCATGATAAATTAAATTGGATGGATTTGTATGCTTAATTGTGTTTGAATTGAAGATTGATTGGGTCAATTTCAACAAATTATGATTGGATCATTTTTTCCCCAAATTACTACCTTGGCCGAAAATTGATGATGATTTAATGTCTTGGGATTTTTGATTTTTGACAATTGGATGTGTTGGAAATCATTCGGGAATATGATTTGATGTCGATTGCGGAATCAATTGGATTGAATTCGAATCGGACGAAAAATCCCCAAATTGCCAAGTATGTCATAAAGCTTGAAATTGGGTAAAATTGATTTAAGCATGCAATTATGAAATTGGATGATAAAGTATGCTTGAATGTATTTTAATTGATGATTGGTTGGATCAATTTGATTAAATATTGTTTGGAACAAATTTCCCCAAAATGCTTATGTTGGCCAAATGGTAACTTAGCCCTAAAGTCTTGGAATTTTGATTTTTAATTCATTGGATGAGTTAGAATCAATTAGGATGTTGATTTAATGTCGATTGTGGGATTAATTGGATTGAAACCAAATCGGATATAAAATCCTCTCCTTGGCCGAGACTTAAAGAGCATGTAATGGGTTTGATTTTAATCAAAATGTGTTGGACATATGATGATGATAATGAGCATGATTAATTGTGTGAATTGATGTTTTAGAAATGTTAATTTGGGTGATTAATCATGATATACACTTTAGGTAATTAAATTGCGAAATTGGATTTGTGTAATTTAATTAATTAGGCTAATTTTGGAAATTGAGCTTGAATTGTTGTTATTGGGCTTTGTTGTACAAAGTTTGTTTTAGGAAAAATTGGTTGGATCCAATTGGGCCAAAACCGCATCCATAAAAAAGCCCATTAGACTTTAATTAAATTAATATTGGATATTAATCGGGCTTTGAGACCCGTAGCGATTAAATTTGGAATTTAAGTCGAAAAGGGTTTATTATTAAAGTGTGTTATTTAATTTGGAATTAAATAGTGAATTAGAATTAAATACAATTGAATTGGATTTAATTGTGTAGTTTAATTTAATTCGGGAATTCGTACTTTAAGTACTTATTCGCAAAAACGAGTTTGACTCGAACAAAATCAAATCGTTGTTTGAACATTGGATGATCACTAATTATCAAGATTAATTAATTGGATTAGATTGATTGATAACATGCTTGAGTGAATACATGGTTGTGATGCATGAATAATGTATATCGGATGGATATTAGATGGGTGGGGCAATTTTAGAAATTGTTGTAATAAATTCATTTATTAATTGGACCTGCGTGTCCAGCCTTATCACCTCCTATTCTTTGTATTCTCTTCTCACCTATTGCCCTCAATGTAAATGAGGTTTCTTTAGAAGTGTAGTGTAACGGGTAGAAGAAAATTTTGTGCTAGCGGGAGAGAGAAAGTGAGAGATTTGATCTAGGATCAATGTGTAAAATATCCATCCGCATATCATTATTATTTTATCATATGCTCTTTATTATGTGTTTAGAATGCATGTTTAAGGGTATATGATGATGAGACCTTAACAAAGATAATAAATTGGTAGCCAATTTGCACGCGAAAAGCCCTCATCAAATATCATGCGTCTTTTCCTTCCATTGAGTGATTCTTGCTCAAGATCCTAGATTGGCATGGGTTGTTGGCCAAAGTCAAGACCTTGTCCGTCGAAGATGTGTTTGAATCACGAGGCTTTGTTCCATATTGGTGTCATGTCCAAGTTGTGGTTTTTTGGCCAAAGTCAAGACCACTTCTTGTCCATCGACATTGATTACGAAGCTTCCATGGTCAATGGGTCCACGCTTGACTGGGATCACTAGGTTTGTTGTGCCAAAGCCAAGGCCTAGTTGATTCAGAGGAAATAGGTTAGGGTATATATTGGATATAGGCATATATATGATATATGTTAGGACTTGGATGTCCACCTACTGGATCTAGGAATTGGATTGGATCCAATTGATCTTAGAGATCTACCTAGTTAATTATCATACAATTTGTTGGCCAAAGTCAAGATTGTGTGATATTTAACGGGATCCTAGCCCACTAGGAAACACGGTTTCCCAAGTACTCGACAGAGGGTTAGAGGCTCGCCAAAAAATAGTGGGAGGCAAGAATTGAATTTGCAATATTCGTTCAATTACTCGCCATACACGCTCAAACAAATATCATTCGTCAATATAAATTAAATGTTAGTTGGACTAATATTTAAATTGTTGTTTTAATAAACAGTTGGACTGTATTATACTTGATTATATATAATTGGATTATATTAATCAATATATTTGAATTAATTAATTTCAGTTTACAGTTGATTTTATAATTGGATTATAGTAATCAATGTAATTGAGGTTAATTAATTTGGATTATATTTGATTAATAGTTGGACTATTATAATCATTATAATATATATAGTACCACTAATCGTTGATTAAATAGTTGGACTATTGTAATCAAGATAAAATTGAAAAGTTGGATATTTAAAATATAATCTGGGATTAAAATATTTTAAATGATTTAATTTTCAAATTGGGAATAAATAATAGGTTACTTTATTTGATAAAATAACTTATTATACCTTACGCCCAAAAATTAAGCAAAATAAGTAGAGCATAAAATCTTTGGAAGATTTATGTGATGATGACTTTAATGCTTAATTTAATATACTTGTCATAAATCTAATTTTAGATTTAAGAAGTATTAAAATTGCAATTTATAATTCTTGGAGAATTAATTGACTATTCTAGAGGAGATAAAGTCAAAGTTTGCAATTGGGCATGTAGCACGAGGTGCACATCGTTTCGATATTCTACAAACCCAAGGCTTGGCCTAAGGTTCCTAAAATATTGAAAATGATAATTGACATATACCAAAGTGACTACCATTTGGATATGGCCGACACGAAGGAATTAAAGAAAGGGCAAGGCTCTGATTTTAAAAATATTTGTCAAAGTTATGTTCACAACTAGTATTGAAATTAGATTTTAAATACTTAGTGTGGTACATAAAATATATGTATTGATGTTCAGAATCTGCTTTGAGCAGGATACTGACTTCAAGCTGAGATTGCTCTGCGATAACAATAATTCAATAATCCCAATAAGAAATTCCAAAGATATAGGTCACAAAAGAAATTTCCAAAATATCACATAAGAAATTTCTAAGCTTCAACATGAATCAAAACTCACCTTATATGATCTACTCAAGCCCCAACCATTATCTAATATCATTTATTCCCAATGCATAACTTCCAACACATCCACACACTTATGCCTCATCCAATGCTAATACTATCATTACACTTCTCAAAATACATGTCAAAAACTTAAACAAAGTCATTTAAGCAAACCTAAACTCTAGGGTATGATGGGTCCGAATTTGGGGGCTTGAGTCTCTTGCTCAAAATGAAAAAATAAATGAAAGAGTGAGAGTTAGAAGCTTACCTTGTGTTCTTGAAGCTTGAAACCATCACCATTTCATCAAGATTTGATATGAGAATGAAGACATTTGGAGGATCCCCTAGCACTAAGGCTCACGTTTTTCTCTCCTTTTTTTATTTTGAAAGAGATCAATGAATAGTGCCTTATTTATAGGCAAAAGGGGTTGATTTTTGTAAAGAAATGAATGGTTAAGATTTAGGCACATCACCACATTCTAGTCTGTTACTATAGCAGCCGCAGAAATCATGATTTTTGTCTTGTTTCTTATTTGAATTTGGAAACACGTAGAACACAAAAGATGTAGGCCTCGGTCATAGCTTTCCGACGATATTAAATCAATAAAAATCGGAGTTTGTAAAAGAATGTTATGCCCAAAATACCACGGGCTATCCAGAATGGAACATCATAGAATTTCGTATTGGAATTTTGAAGAATTTACCGATTGTCCCCAAAGTCGTTCCATGAGTGTATTGTGTCCCAACATAATTTTTATTATGTTACCTTCATCCCGTAATGTAACAGTACTACAATGTAATAGTAGTAGAGACTGCTGGTCGTTACAGTATGTATGTGTATGATAGAATACATAAGATGTATGGACGATGTATGGTTATGTGAAGTGCATGAATGATTTGAAAACTAATGTGAATATCAGATGTTATAAAACATGTTTGTTAAGTTGTATTGGTATGTATGTATATGTGTAAGAACTTTAAATTATACTTGCATGTATATAAGAGAAGTGTGATACGGTATGTGCGAATATATATGAATCTCGAATGTTAATCTATTGTAAGGTTACCGTAAATAAAGAAAGTTAAGAGAAGTTTGTTTTAGTATTGAAGAAAGTTTGTAATCGAATAGAAGAAAGTTTGTTTGGTTTGCCAATTTGATGATATTTCAAAGATGTGCGTTCGTAATAAAGTTTAAGAATATGACTTCATGTTTCTTGTGATTTAAATGGTTTCGATGTAAGATAACATATTCTATGATATTTATAATGATGTCTTGTGGGATTTGGATGTTTGGTTAATAGATTGGTGTATATATAAACATGTAGACATGGGAATTTGACATAGGTAAAGAATAAAGGATAATAATGAATTAATAAATCTGAAATTGTAATAATTTAGTAATTCTGATAAAATGCTGATTGTTTGAAGTTTATGTTTCGCTTATTTATTGTAATACTATCATGGTTACTTAATGAGTTTTATAACTCACACCAAACTGGTTTTCTAGTTTTGCAGGTTGACTCTCAGATTGGTCAACCAGACAGCTTTCGAAGTCATGCTCGAGACGCAGATCACCCAACGGCAGTCACCCTCTCAAGTGTTTTGGGAGAAGTTTTAGAAGTGTGAGAAGTTTAGGATATTTGATTGTTGTTATGGTTGTCGTGCTGAGCATGTTGTTTGTATATATTAAGCAAATGTTTTGATTGTTTATGATGTTTTGGGCACAGAGCCCTGAGTGTTGATAGATGACGTGGGCACAAAGCCCTTAGGATATGATTTGAATGTGTTTTGTGTAGACCTGAGGCCCTTTTGTTTGTTTGATATTTTCTTAGATTCCGTTTTGATGCTGGACTGTGATCCAGGTTGTCCAGTTTTAGGATACATCATGTCTGATTTTTCAAAAATTTAGAGGCTTATGGAGATGGGTCAATCATGTCTACTATCGGTAGCACCTTGCTTCTGGTGGGGTGTTACAGATCCACAGAGAAAAGATTTAGTAAATTAAAATAACAATTCAAGTAAAAATGAAAATATTGATTTGTTTGAAGTGGTTACAATTTTAAATTAGACTTCAACAATAGAATACAATGTTGGGGCTATGGAATCCACTTTTAATATTTCAAATTTAGAAATCTTACTTCTTATAATATATAAATTATCAGGATTAATTATGCCAAAACAAATAAAACCAGCCATAAAGGCGGTGATAGTTTGTCTATAACAAGTCCAGTTAGGTACTTAATTATACCAAATAAATAAAATCAGCCATATAGGCGGTAGCAAAGTTTGTCAACAATTAATCCAGATTTAAACTAAGTATTGATCATTAGATTATAATTTATATATTATAATATAAATAAGATTAATCTATATTGTCATATTATAAAATTCATCATTTACCCTAGCAAAATGAAATTAGCTACTCATAATTTTATTACTGCAAAAAAATTACAAGAAAGTTTAAAAAAATAAAACACACAAGAGCTGAAACTACATAAATTTTCAGAGAGAATTGTGGAAATCAGATTGATTTTCTAATGTGTTGAGCACCTCTATTTATAGTAGAGAGCTCAGTACCATCCATATAATTTGCAAATTGCAAAAGAAATTTGCAAATTCCTAAATGGTGGGAATTGACATTCCACCGAAAGATGGATTTCATTCCCATCTTCATATTATTTAATTTTAGTTTTTTAATTATTTCCTTCTTATTTTTAGCTTTAATAATTACATATAATACAATTTGGGGGTTTTATCAATTTCGGCATTGAAAACCTCAGAATTAAAATATCTTGTCAACCGTAAAGTTGTAGATCTTTGAGTCTTCTTTCATCTGGAACTAGAATCACCTCAATCTGATGTCAGGTTTTGAATGACTTTTCAAGATTTTGGCCTCCAAAATCCAAATGTCATGTCCAATTTTCTAGTTATGCATCCAAAGTAATAGTTCACTTACATAAGAAATAAAAATCACAATAACCATAAATGTAATTATTATTTTACAAATGTGCTAAATGGGATTAATGAAATTATAAGTTTAAAATATTTAGTTTCTCTTTTATTAAGTGTACATTTTTTAATATTCTTCTGTAACATCCCCAATCCGGGAGATGTTATCGGCAGGGAATAGATCGTACTATTTCCTTGAGCCTCTGTCTCTCGAACTTTACACCACACTACACTATTACTCATTTCTCAATCAAAATCTTAATTATGGGACCAATGCCCACAACTCTTCAACATGAAATACAAACTCAATAATCATACCTGAAAACGTAATAACATTTGCTTACAATGACTTTCACTTTACTCAAGAGTAATACATGACCTCTAACTCTATCTCTGACTCGTACTGGTAGACTCCAACCCTAGTGACTGCATTAGTATCCGTCCTCCTGAGCTCATCCTCCGAGAATACCTACAACCACAGAAAACTAGGAGTGGGGGGAGTTAGATCGTTGTACGATCTAAGTGAGTGGACAGAAAACTGAAATACTAATATCAAAAATTTAATTCTAAAACCAAGGTACTAAAAGAAATCTTTATATGAAATCTCTTTCGTAATACTGCGTCTGAAATCTTCTTTATAAAACACATCTTTCCGGAAACTACTTTTGAAGCTATGGTTTTTGAAAACTATTTCTAAAATCTTATTTTCTGAAAGCTGTATACTGAAAATCTAGAATCTGACACTAGTATGTATCGGAAAAACTTGACGCATAAGGGTGTTACGTATCGCCATCCCCCATATGCCTATCTGGAGCCAGGAATGCAAAACCATGACTTTGGGGCGTTACGTATCGCCGTCCCCCAAAGGATGCTACTATTGTCCATGAAACTGGTGGTCTTGGGGCATTACGTATCGCCGGCTCCCAAGCCACTGAAATAGAGCTGGAAGTGCTGATCCATGCTAGCCCTGAAACTAGGGTCTAGGGGCGTTACTGTAGGCATTGCATTTTTGCATGTGAAACCCGATGATGAGTATAAGTTGGAGGCACTACCTTTTTAGTTAAGGATACTGCGGGAAACGGTAGTCGGAAGGGAATCGATATTTCTTTAGATCCTTATTCACTTGTTTAGCGTCAAGCTCACTTGTTAGACCTCCGTTTAGAGCACATTTGGCCCAAAAAAAACCCGCAAACCTTTTAACCTTGGCCCAAAACCGTTGCCACCCACCTAAGCCCACTCACCAAACCAACATAACACCTAGCCCACCAAGAGAGGCCCACACGCCCAAGGCCCTTAAATTACACCCAAATTAAATTAAACATTAACTAAATAAAATATTAATTAATTGATTTACCAATTAAATAAAACATAAAATATAATTATACCAATTTAAAGATATTGACTTCCTAATCCAAAATATCATATACTAAATTAAAGAAATATCATGCCTAATTAAATCACTCATAACTAATTTAAAGATATTGACTTCCTAATCTAAACCAATCTTGTCTCCATCAAATCCATTGTTTTCCTCTTTAACACTAAATCAAATCTCTTCCTTGTGAGACAAAGAGAAGCCCTAGCCCTTCTCTATATAAACAAAGCCAAACCAAGCCTCTCCCTCTCTCTCAATTCACGCCCAACTCTCTCTAATCTCTTACAATTCACGGCAATAACACCATAACAAGTAAAGAATAATTCTATTCATCTCCTCCACTAACCAAGCCGAAATCAGCCCCATACAACAGCCCTCCATTACCGAAAATTACACCCCATAAACACCTTAGATCACGAAAAATATAGCCCCAAAACAGTCCTCACAAGTGCCAAAAATCATAGCCCCATACAGCCCCTAAACACCATCCAATTATCGAAAACAACTGCCCCTGGAACTGCAGTAACATTACCAAATATTAACCCCTAAATTAGCAGCAAAATCCTCTTAAAACACCCTAAAATCCTTAAAATAGTAACATAAAAAAACTGCACTCTAAGCCTCCTTAAAAAACCGAAAAACACAGCCCTTGAACCTCTAAAAACACAAAAAACAGTAGCTTTGAAGACCTGAAACAGTAAGCAGAAAATACAGAGGAAACAGCAGCAAAACGGAGGTCAAACAACAAGTAAAACAGCAAAACGGTGAGCTAAAATGCTAAACCAGTGAACCGGAGAAGTTGAGGAGCTTTTACCCTTCCGATCTCCGTGAAACGCAAGTCCGAAAGTCGGCAAAAAAGGTTAGACCTGAGGGTATTTTTCATACTCGTTTTCAATTTATTTTTATTATTTATTGAGTATTGTTCGCATGATTATTATGTTAAAATGCATGTTGTGGCCCTTGAGTAGATAAATATGCATGTATTACGAAATATTGTATGTTGTGGCCTTGGAATAAAATGGAAGATGGTCAACTCTCACGGTATATCGGATGGAAACCGGACATAAATTTCATAGCTGATTCCGAATGGACGGTAGTATGATCTATACTCAAGATACAACTTCACGTACCGCTTGAGTAAACGGCACCTTCTTTTGTTTTATGTTGCTTTGATTTATTTATTATTCGTCATTTAAATTCCGCATGTTACTTGTTTATGCATGATGCGATCGAGCGCATGGGCTTAGTAAGTCGGATTAAAGGTCCCCTATTTGGAGGGGTTAAAACCCTTTACCACGATGCTTTGCCGCGCCGGTTGATGTGTGTTCGGTTGAATGTAAGATATGTTCAATCGGCCATACTAAGTTTGATATTATTGTCTTTATTCTTCATATGCATTATGCGATCGAGCGCATGGGCTTAGTAAGTCGGATTAAAGGTCCCATATTTTGAGGGGTTAAAATCCTTTACCACGATGCTTTGTCGCGCCGGTTGATGTATATTCGGTTGAATGTAAGATGTGTTCAATCGGGTATACGAAGTTTCATATAGCTATCTTTATCTTTATACGCATTGTAATGAAAAGCGCATTGGCTTATTGTGTTGGACTAAAAAGGTTCTCCATTTGGGGGAAGAAAAGCCTAAAAGGCTACATTTACCACGATATTTTCCGCGTCTTTCATACATTGATTGCATCATCTATCCCTGTCTTGGCTCGATCTATTACCATTGGTACACCCATATTATTAGCCCTTGCACTTTCATTTGTTCACACACAAACCAGAACCCTCATTCATGTTAAGACCTAAGCCTCTTCACGCTAATCACACATTCACCCACTTAGCCTCAGCCCACGCGTAAAGCCACCTATACCATTCACGCCATAAAGCCATTATCCTAACGCCACAGCCCTCTCAAACACTTAAGCCTGACCACTGCGCAAAACTGCCTCCCTCACTGCACGAGAAAACCCCTGCCTTTTTGCCCACACATTGCCGCACCTAACTCCCTACAAATCACTTCAGATTGCCATGAAAAGAACCCCCCAAGCAGCCCAATTTCACACACACAACCAGCACCAAATCTGCCCACAAAATAATAGACCTTTACCGATCAAATACAAAGCCACAAACACTCAAAACAGTAGCACCCTTTGACGCATCAGTCACCTCTAAAACAGCCCCGAACTACATCACAATACCCCCAAAACGGACCCACGCATGTGTTTGTGTAAATTCTAGATATCTTTGCCGCGCTTCTTGCCATGTCATTTATCTTTTAGCACAACATTGCTCTATTCACGCATGTATTATGAAATCCCATATAGTCATCCTTATCTTTGTACGCATCGTAATGAAAAGCACATTTATTCCATTGGTTGCATCATTTACCTTAGTCTTGGCTTAACGTATTACAATTCATATATCAATGTATGATAGCATTTGAGTATTATTTCTTGTGGTATATCGGATGGAAACCCAGACATAAATTCCGTAGCCGATTCTGAATGGATGGTAGTGCGGTATGTACTTGGAATACAATTCCACGTACCACTTGGAAAAGTGCTCACATGTGTGTTTGTGTCCATATTAGTTATCTTCTTTTGCACCATGTCATAACATGCTTACTTTAATGCCTAATTGCATCCCTAAGTGTCTTTTTGCATTATGTACTTAGTTGACTCTTTTATTTACACATGGACATGTAATGGCTATTTGTTTATGCTTCCGCACGTATAAGTATGTTATGTCTATGAAATCACATGTTCGCCATTATTTGATTCGCTTTTATGTGTGCTTGCGTGGTTAGTGTGTTCTTGTGTCTCCATGAATACAATATGCCAATGAAGTTGTATGTTCGTTGCTACTTTGATTTACTTTCAAGTATGCAATCTTAAATGTAAGATATATGCAAATTTAGGTGTAAGTTTCATTTTTGCGCATATGAACTTAGAAGCATGATACTCTTGGAAATAAGTGTTACTTAAGCTTGATTAAATTATTACACAAATCCTTTCATTACAAGTGACATAAGTAAGGGACCATTCTGAACCCAACAGTTTAAGGTCTTCCCTTGCAAGGGGTGAGTGCGGCCTTAAATCTCATTTTCCCGATTCACACCGGGTGGCGACTCCATTATTCTCCGGTTTAGTCCCCCATGGCTACTCCGTACTCCTGACTAGGCCGCGAGCCTAGAACAGCATGCGTCGCCCAGTTTCTGTGTCCCACAGTCTGGTAACTCCACTGTGGATAGAGAATCGGCCCCGAAATATTGCATTGTAATGTTTGGATTTATGTTCTAATTGACCGTTGTCTATAGTGGATGGTTTAATCAAAGGCATTTTGAGGCTAGGTAATGGTTTTGTGTCTTCCTTCATTCACTACCTTTCTAGAAGGAAAAGCTGTGAAGGCACCTATATAGCCATCTACCTATAGCCTATTATGATGGACTAATTTGGAGGACTCGTTGTTTATTCCTGTCACCAAGCGATAAGAGCCTAAGAGGCTAGGGTACTTAAGAGAGCCTCGCTCCACCCTCCCTCTGGGGAATCTACAATGGGAAATCCATTTGACAGTCAGTCACACACCATAGCTCATTGGCACGTACCTTAGTGTATAAAAAAGGGTGCGCTCACTTGGCTGCTCGAACCCTTGATTGTGGAGACCTAGTTGTGGGCCATCCTTCGCCAGTGAGAGCCTTTGTCTACACTCTTGCGAACCCACCCATAGACTGGGGTTGTATGGTTAAAGTAACAATTATTTCCTTGAGTATGTGCTTGTGGACCATCCTCATTTGGATGCAGTTGGACTATTGTCAGAAATGCGAACTTGCTGGGCCATTTAAATTGGGGCGAGTTCGTACCTTAAGACCATTAGGCCCAAAGCTTCTGAAATGTTGATGGGCCATTCTGTAGAAATTATTGTTTATGTTTGCATTATCTTTCTTTTATGCTTGTGTTTGGGAACATCGTCGTTTGGATCCATTTGGACCATTTTTCATGGGATATGGGCTTGTTGGGCCATTTAAACTGGGACAAGAACATATTTTATGACGATTAGGCCAAAGGCTTCTAAGTATTGATGGGCCACTTCGTGCTTGTGTTCGGAACATTACCATTTGGATTTAGTTGGGCTCCTTGCCATGAGATGTGAACTCGTTAGACCATTTAAACTGGGACGAGTTCACTCCTATGACAGTTAGCCCAAAAGCTTCTAAAATGATAACGAGCCGACTTCTTTGAAAATTTTTGTTGATTTAGTATGTTATATATGTTACATGCATCTCATGCACCTCATACATACATATATCATGTTAACACCTTCTATGTCTCAAAAACACATCATAGATACCGTTTGGGTTAGAGAATGGACAAGGCTCATTAAAAGAACAGTAACAGGCATGAGTGAATCCGATAACGAGGTATCCCATATGGATCTTTAGAGAATGGTCTCGCCAAGATCACCGAACAGTTGCAAGCTTTGACTACTGTTGTGGCTGGTATAGCCGGGTCTCATGCTGGGGATAGTTCTGGGGATGTAAGGCAGAAGGAACCTCCAAACAGATTGGGGGATGATATCCCCACTTTTAATGATGATATGGCAGAGTATGCAGCAGGCAGAGTATCTGGGTCTCAGGCAGAGTTACAGAAGCTTCAGGATCAGGTTGAGTCAGTTACCCGTAAGATGAGGGGTAAGAATGAGGATTTGCTGGATTATGACACGCTGACTTTCGAGGAACAGTTGCCGGCACAGTTCAAGATGTCTGATATGGCTAAGTTTAACGGAATTGGGATCCAAGGGTGCATCTCCGATAGTTTGTATCAGTCATGAGTTCAGTTGGCCTATCCCTGCGCCAAGTGCAGAAGATGTTTGGAATGTCGCTCGAGGGAGCTCCCGTGGTGTGGTACCACAGTTTAGAGAAAAAAATGAAGGAGATTGGAGGGAGTTGGCTGATGCCTTCCTGAAGTAGTATGTCACTGACCTAGAGATGATCTGTCACTCCGCGATCTGGAGAATGTTAAGCAGAAATCGGAGGAGAGTTTTAAGGAATATGTGGACCGATGGAGAGGTCAGTTATTGAAGATGCAGACTAGGCCTTCGGAGAAGGATCAGATTAAAATGATTATCAAGGGCACCAAGCCCTCCATTTACAGCAAGTTGAGGAGGATGACCTCCATGATTACAGACTTTCGGCAGTTGAGGGAAATTGTCATGGACATTGAAGACAAAGAGGCGGAAAACATGAAGTTTTATGGCTTAAGTAGGAGGCCTGTTGGAGGGACATTGGGAACTAAGCCTGTTTCTGGGGAAGTTGCTGCCATCCGGAACCTGAGATTTTCCAACTTGGGAAGGCCCCTGTCAAAGGTGCTAGAAAAATTGAAGAGGCAAGGGCTCTTAAAACCCTTGGAAACCAAACCATTACCCAATCCCCCACCATCACATTATAACCTAAGCATTTACTGTCACTTTCACCAACAAAAGGGCCATGACACCGACAACTGGGCCCGACTCCGCCATAAAATCCAAGACCTGATAGACTCCAAGAAAATACTGACCCAGAAACAGAACAGCCTGACACACATAGAAACCCCTTACCCAACTACCGTGTCGTACCACCACCAACCTAAATGATCAATTCTGGCCTCCCAGAAGACCTTGTCCTAAAATCCTTTCACCCTCAAGCCTTTTGCCTGGGAATCTGTGATAGTACTAGTGAAGATGAGACTGAGCAGGGGAAAAACTTTTGGCTTGATTTCTCTAGCAGTGATGAGGAAGAAGTTAGGGGAATGACGCGCAGCGGTCGTTTTTACAATGATATGGCAGAAAAGGGTAAGGAAGTTTTGACAGCTGGTAGAGAAGTGGTTGAGACAGCAGTAAATACTGAGGGGGATATAGTGCTGAGGCAATTGAGGAAGACTAGAGCACAAGTGAGTATCTGGGAACTGTTATGTGCATCTCGGGAGCATAGGCAGGCCATGGTTGAGGCCTTGAGCAAGATTGTGGTACCGGAAGATGCCAACCCTATAATTTTTGTTGGGTCAGTTCAGAAAGAAGCTTTGCATATATCTTTTTCTGAGGATGAACTCCCGGTGGATGGGAGAAATCATAATAGGCCTCTATTTATTAGGGCCGAAGTAAGGGGCAAGAGAACTTCATGTGTGATGGTGGATGACGGTTCGTCCATCAATGTGTGCCCGCTAGAAATTCTAGCGAGATTGGGTATGAAAACGACAGACTTGGACCCCTCAAGTATGACTATTAAGGCTTATGATGACAGTAAAATGGGAGTTGAGGGTACTTTTGTGGCTATGGTCAAGGTAGGCCCGATTGAAGATGAGGTTGAGTTCACGGTACTGGACATCCCGGCTACTTTCGCCTTATTATTGGGAGGCCTTGGTTTCACAACTTGGGGGCGTGTCTTCCACTTACATCAGATGATCAAGTTCCCATATGAGGGAGAAGTTGTTACTATCCGGGCTGAGGTAGATAATGTCGTGGCCGCCTTGGAGATACAACATTTCGCGAGGTTTCAGGTGTCAGCTACTTTTGAGGAGTGGGTGGATCCTAGGGTGGCTAGGATCATGAAAAAAATGAAGTTTGAGCCAGGTGAAGGTTCAAGATTACCAGATTTCAAAGGACAGACTACTCGGAAGGGTTTGGGGTACAAATCTGATGAAGAAAAGTCGAAGGTCAAGAAAAATGGTCTGAAACTGATGGAATGTTTTGTGAAAGCTTCAGAATATCAAGGGGAGCCTGAACCTGTGGAAGTTAATGGAATTGTGGTACCTAGGTTTGAGATCTTCCAGGATATGTTGGGTAAGAAGCCGATAGTTGAAGAAATTGTGAAGAAAGAATAAGAGAATTGGGAAGAAGAATTGATGAAGTTAGAGAGCCTGACTCTAGGAGAGGACAAAAAACCTGAGGAAAACCTGGTTGCAGAGGAAGAAGTGTCTATAGATGATGAAGACATTTACCTTCTTGATTTGTTTGAATGTACTTCCGCATTGTCCAATAATAAAGACATTTCTTTTGCTTACTTGTCTGAGTCATTTCCATTTACTCTGCACGAATCAAGCATATTTGATATCAGTTCGGCCAGAACTACTGCATTTAACTTGGGTACACTTGAGAACCCAAGGAAATTCTGATTGCAAGGGAAGTTACCTCCGAAGAAAGGGAGAAATTAGAAGAAGTATTGGTCAGATATGTCAAAGTGTTTGCCTGGTCCTATGAGGACATGCCTAGGTAGACAGAAACATTGCCCAGCACACAATACCAACTTATCCGAATATGAGGCCAGTAAAACAGAAACTCCGACGGATGAGACCAGAAAAGGCTGAGAAAGTCAGAGAGGAAGTTAAGAAACAGATAGATGTGGGGTTCCTGGAAGTAGTAAAGTATCCTGAGTGGTTGGCTAATATAGTGCCGGTGCCAAAGAAAGACGGGAAGGTCAGAATGTGTGTAGACTACAGAGATCTCAACAAGGCTTGTCTGAAAGATGATTTTCCTCTGCCGCATATAGATGTTCTGGTTGATAGTGCAGCTTTATCTGCTATGTATTCATTTGCTGATGGGTTTTCAGGTTACAATCAGGTTCTCATGGCTGAAGAAGACAAACACAAGACTGTATTTGTTACTGAGTGGGGTACTTATTGTTACAAGGTAATGCCGTTTGGGCTTAAGAATGCGGGAGCTACTTATCAGCGGATGGCCACTACACTTTTTCACAACTTGATGCACAAAGAGATTGAGGTGTATGTGGATGACATGATGGTGAAATCAGAGACAAGAGTTGGGCATATCGAAGCACTGGAAAGGTTCCTTCAGAGAGTTGACAAATACAACCTGCGGCTTAATCCCAAGAAATGTGTGTTTGGGGTGACATCAGGGAAATTGCTTGGTCATACAGTGGGAATGGGCGGAATAGAGGTAGATTCTGAGAAAATCAAGGCAATCACAGAAATGCCTGCACCGAAGACAGAAAAGGAAGTTAGAGCATTCTTGGGGAAGATTCAATACATCAGTCGGTTCATCGCCAAGTTGACATCGGTATGTGAGCCTATCTTCAAACTGTTGAGAAAAGATCAGCCAGTGAGATGGAATGAACAGTGTCAGACAGCCTTCGAAAAAATGAGAGAGTACTTGGTAAAGCCTCTTGTATTGAAACCTCCGAGACCGGGTAGACCTTTGATATTATATTTGGCTATAGAATCAGAAGCACTGGGGGCAATGATGGTACAAGCAGATGAGACAGGGGTAGAACATGCAGTCTATTATCTGAGTAAGAAGATGCTCCCGTATGAGGCTCGGTATCAAGAAGTAGAGAAGATCTGTCTTGCGTGGTATGGGCTTCCAGAAAGTTGCGACATTATTTCCAGTCTTACAAGATCCAGGTAGTGGCAAAGGAAAATCCTCTGAAATATCTTCATTCGGTGCCTTCACTAGTGGGAAAATTGGGCATATGGTTGGTATTACTGACAGAGTTTGACATTGAGTATCTCACCTCCAAAGTGATCAAGGGCGAGCAGCAGTAGAGTTTCTGGCATTGCAACCTGTTGAGGGGGATCAGTATAAGTTTGAATTTCCAGATGAAGAGATCCAAGCAATAACAGTTCAGAGATGGAAGATGTATTTTGACGGAGCAGTGAATTACAAGGGAGCCGGAATTGGGATCCTGATAGTGACCCCCGAGGGAGAGACTTTGCCTTTGGCCAAGAGGTTGAAATTCAGAGTGACTAACAACATGGTCGAGTATGAAGCATGTCTTTGGTTTTTTGACAGCATTGATAGCCTTGAAGGCTGGGAGTGTGGAAGTCTACCGAGATTCTATGATGGTAGTCCAGCAGATGGCGGGAATGGGAATTGAAAGAAAACGGTTGAAACCTTACCTTTTTTACCTCAGAAAGTTGGCAGAGGTTATCCCCGAGTGTAAGTTTCAGCACTTACTGAGAGAAGAGAATCAGATGGCAGATGCATGGCTACACTTGCAGTAACTTGGGAAAATCCAGAAAAGTTAGTGATGAGACCGTTGATACTGACAACAGCAAGCAAACCTGTTTGAGATAGAAAGAATTCTGGAAGTTGAGGTCGACGACGGTAAACCTTGGTATTGTGACATTCAGAGGTATCTGGAACATGGTGAACTCCCGAAGGGGCAGGTAGAGAAAGACAGAATAGGTATTCAAAGTTAGCTTCCCAGTATGTGATTTTGAAAGGGGAACTGTACAAGAGGCAAGCAAACGGTATTCAGTTGAAGTGTTTGAGAAAAGAAGAAGCTCAGCATGTAATGGAAGAATACACGCCGGGGTATGTGGTCCGCACATGAACGGGTTGAATCTATCCCGCAAGATAGTGAGACAAGGTTTTTATTGGTCAACCATGAAACAGACTGCGCGAAGATGGTAAAGCACTGTCATGACTGTCAAACACATGGTAATTTCAATCATGTAACCACACACATAGTTGAACGGGTTCAGAGCCGTGGCATTTCTCAGCATGGGGAATTGATATGATTTGAGAAATTCAACCGAATGCATCGAATGGGCATCGCTTCATAGTAGTGGCAGTAGATTACTTCTCGAAGTGGTGGAAGTCGAATCATTCCGCAATGTTACAGTAAAAAAAATGGCAAAGTTTATAGCTCGGAACCTCATTTGTCGGTACGGTATGCCGCATCATGTATTGACATACAACGGAGTTCAGTTTCAAGGAGAGACGAAGGCAATGTTGCAGAAATATGGGATAGGCCACCACAAGTCATCACCGTACAGGCCGCATGCAAATGGGGCAGTTGAGGCAGCCAACAAGACTATAAAGACGATTTTAGCCAAGATGACAGAGAACTGCAGAGATTAGGCCGAGAAACTACCATATGCTTTGTGGGGGTACAGAACATCAGTAAGAACAGCAACATGGGCCACACCTTACTCTTTGGTCTATGGAATGGAAGCAGTATTGCCAGTAGAAGTGGAAATACAGTCTATGAGGGTATTAGCGGAGGAAAAATTACCGGAATAGAAGTGGGCCGCACAGAGGTTTGATCAGTTATCACTATTGGATGAGAAAAGAACGAAGTCTTTGTATCACATCAGTTGTATCAGAAGAGACTAGCTCGAGCATTCAACAAGAAAGTACCCCCCACCAAGATCAGAAAGGGTGGATTTGGTACTTAAGCAATCAAGGCCGTCGACGACAGATCCAAGAGGAAAGTTCATACCTAACTGGGAAGGACCTTACATAGTGCAGAAGGTAATGGGAAATGGAGCAATGAAGCTATCAGACTTGGAAGGGAATGATTTCACCGAGCCGATCAACGTAGACAGATTGAAACAATACTTTACCTGAGGGAGAGAAGATCGATCAGTCACCAAGGAAATTGGCAGAAGACCTAACCCACGGAATGAGAAAATCATCCATGCATACATGTAACATTGCATTCTCTTCGTGTTTGTTTTTTTTTTTTGTGTTCGCAGGTTCGAAGAAAGGAGAAAGCGGTTGAAATGAGCCAAGCAGCGTCAGCGCAGTTTCAGTCTTGGGGATGAGTCCCAGGGGGCGAGGCCCACATCAACAGTTTTTAGGGATAAGTCCCAGGGGGCGAGGCCCATATCATCTTGGGGGCGAGGCCCATATCAGCCTGGGGGCGAGGCCTATATCAGCTTGAGGGCGAGGCCCACATGGTCAGCAGTTTTGGGATGCGTCCCAGGGTCGAGGGCCCACTTTATCATCAGTTGTAGTTCCGGGATGTGTCCCAGGGTCGATGGCCCACTACATCATTTGTTCTAGGGCGAGGCCCTCATTTCCAGCGGTATCGGGATGCGTCCCAGGGTCGAGGTGCCCTCGTTGTCGGTTGCAGTTATTGCGATGCGTCCCAAGATCGAGGTCCACTGTAGCACCAACTCAGCTCGTGGCAGCAGACGAGCCGGGTAAGTGAAAATGCATTGCATAACTTTGATAGGATTTTTCAAAGTCACACACTGCACAAGTCCCATCATAGTGGAGGCGACTGTAGGCATTGCATTTTTGCATGTGAAACCAGATGATGAGTCTCAGTTGGAGGCACTACCATTTTAGTTAAGGATATTACGGGAAACGGTCGTCGGAAGGGAATCGGTATTTCGTTAGATCCTTATTCACTTGTTTAGCGTCAAGCTCACTTGTTAGACCTCCATTTAGAGCACCTTTGGCCCAAAAAAAACTCGCAAACCTTTTAACCTTGACCCAAAACCCTTGTCACCCACCTAAGCCCACTCACCAAACCAACACAACACCTAGCCCACCAAGAGAGGCCCACACGCCCAAGGCCCTTAAATTACACCCAAATTAAATTAAACATTAACTGAATAAAATATTAATTAGTTGATTTACCAATTAAATAAAGCATAAAATATAATTATACCAATTTAAAGATATTGACTTCCTAATCCAAAATATCATATACTAAATTAAAGAAATATCATGCCTAATTAAATCACTCTTAACCAATTTAAAGATATTGACTTCCTAAGCTAAACCAATCTTGTCTCCATCAAATCCATTGCTTTCCTTCTTTAACACTAAATCAAATCCCTTCCTTGTGAGACAAGGAGAAGCCCTAGCCCTTCTCTATATAAACAAAGCCAAACCAAGCCTCTCCCCATCTCTCAATTCATGCCCAACTCTCTCTAATCTCTTACAATTCACGGCAAAAAACCCATAACAAGTAAAGAATAATTATCTTCATCTCCTCCACTCACCAAGCCGAAACCAGCCCCATACAACAGCCCTCCATTACCGAAAATTACACCCCCATAAACACCTTAGTGTTAGAGTTCAAATCAAAGTCCCAAGGATCACAAATCATGCATAAAAACCGCATATGAACACATCTAAGGAGTAAGGCGGAAACATAACTCACATTGATTGGTTTTGATGAAATGAAGAACATGCGTTTTTAAGCTCCCTCCAAGCTCGGCAATGGCTTCTGGAACTGCAGTGGACGCACGATTTGGGCTGTGAAAGTCTCCTCCATTTTCGGCCATTGATGAGCACCATTGAAGCTCAAAGCTTCAAGCTTTCCAAGCTCATGAAGACACTTCCCTATCACCTATGTATTACTCAAGGTGTGCTAGCACTTATCATCTTCCTTGCATCTCTATTTTCTCGGTGAAACCAGAAAAAATGAAGAAGAAACGGCAGTGAAGCCGTGAGATGAGAGGAGAGAAAAGAGAGGGAGATGAGAGAAATCGTATGCCTTGCATGTGAGAGAGAGAAAAAGATTTTAATATATATATTTTTTATTTCATTTACCAAGTAAAATCAATAAAACATATATATCTTATCTTTTTAATTCAAAAGTCAAAAGTTAAAAACAATAAAGCTTTTTCATCATTTCAACTTTTAACTTTAAGTCACATCACATCTATTCACTTTAATAAAGTGACATGTTGTCAAGTCACATCACTCAAAGTGACAATTGATTTGACGATTGACGCGACTAGCGATTTGACGTTTGATGTGACTTGCGTGCCGCGCTCGAATTCGAAATGCGAATGCGCTCGCAATCACTCTCGGGCTCGGGTTCGCTAATTCCAAATTAACGAATTTTCCGTCGCGTCGTAATTAAATGATTTCGCCTAGCGAATTCACTATTCACGTCGCTAACGAATTAATTCTAAATTAATTCGTTTGCCCGAATTAAAATCTAATTTTAATTCCGCGTCGAAATCCAATTTCGATTAATATATCGAATATATTAATTTTATCGATTAATTCCAAATTAATCGTTCTCTCTCTTTAATTAATATTTTATCCCAGAAAAAATATCTCCGCAATTAATCCCAGATTAATTTTCTCTCTCATCGAATTAATCCCAGATTAATTCTATCTCTCTCTTCTAATTAATCCCAGATTAATCAAAGTGCGAGTAATACGTCATCGGTGAATCTTCAGGAAGCGACCCATGAGATCTCCGGATATGTTGGCAGTAAATACGATCGTCGGACTGTCCGAACACGTAAGTACCTCGTACTACGTCTATATCGATTTACAAGACAAGGTTGGCTTCTAGCAAAGCGCCATGCCTACCCAATTCTCCAGAAATATTCTTACAGGAATATATAGATCTGTATCAAGCGTAGTATACCGTAGTATTGTGTATATTGGCCCAGTATCGGATAATCACGTGCTAGGCCTGGGGCTGGATAAGTGTCTGCCCCGTACGAAGCACATGTCGGATGTCTGGTAACTAGTCTCTATAATCGGATATACATGACCTTGTCATAATATCCGATGGCCGCGCAGCACTTAAGAGCACTAATACCGTATCCTGCGTGACATCATCTCCAATATGACTGAAGTGATACTTCCGTCTTGACATCATACCCAATACTCTACGACTCTCTGATAAACCCAGAAGTGGTGTACTCAGAACCCGTTTAAAGTCCCCTACCACCAAGACCAAAGTCTATCGATTATCGTAAGTATTAGCGATGTAAGTCTCAGGTTAAGACCATACACACCTACCTTGATTTCGGCCTCCCATAGACACATAGTCATAATACCAATGGGATTCCGAGGGGTCTATCCAGAGCGAAGCTGTTTCCCGTACCATCGGTGAAACACGACCTCCTATCGCACTTGCATAAGTATCCAATACTTATATATATGAGAACTATGCCGTTGTGCCCTCACAAACGCGCACAAGTGCAATACTAGCCTATTCCGCATTATCGATGTCCAGTCTCGATAATACTACGGCTAGGGATATTTAATGATTAAACCTTCGGGGACTGATACTGTCTCATATCATTCTCAGTCCAGGTACTAATCATAGGGACCTCTCTTCATTTATATATCTATGGTGATCTAATCACAAATGATGAGAGTGCAATTTCCTTGTCACATAGTTAATTTGCTACAACAACACAATTATCTGTGCAAATAGTGACGCTATGGGTCATTTTGTCCAACAATGATACAATATCATTTACAAAACAGTGACGCTATGGGTCATAATGTCTAACACTTAGAAGCATGATACTCTTGGAAATAAGTGTTACTTAAGCTTGATTAAATTATTACACAAATCCTTTCATTACAAGTGACATAAGTAAGGGACCATTCCGAACCCAACGGTTTGAGGTCTTCCCTTGCAAGGGGTGAGTGCGGCCTTAAATCTCATTTTCCCGGTTCACACCGGGTGGCGACTCCATTATTCTCCGGTTTAGTCCCCCGTGCTTACTCAGTACTCCCTACTAGGCCGCGAGCCTAGAACAGCATACATCGTCCAGTTTCTGTGTCCCACAGTTATGTATCGCCGTCCCCCTAGCCCTGAACTTGGAGTTGGGGGTGTTACATATCGCCGTCCCCCCAATCTTCTACATGTGCACATGTCTCCATCCATCAATTCCAAACTGTATCAAGTTACATACTGGGGTGGGTTTTTCCCCCATGCCCCTAAAAATATAAAACTCATGTTTGAAAATATTTCTTTTCTAAAACATTTCTTAACATGCTGACTAAAATGTAACTGTTAAAGAAATTGGCTAACGGCCTAATAGCAAAAGTAAGTCTCAATTTATAGAGAATAAGTAAATAAATCAATAAGAAAATCAGTTCGAAAAGAGAAAGTGTCCACTCATAGATTATAGAATGAGGTCGCGCTTCCACTTGCAGAAGAAAGCTCTGGTTCATGCGATATCTTATAATTGATAATTCGATTAGAAAACGAACTAAGGAACGTTTTCTGAATTAATCTAGGTCTATCAATTCGAATACTTTTATTTTTATAACAAGGTGTAACGTACTTATATTATGATGTCATATATATACCAACTAATACGAGGCACTAAGGGTGGCCTCTAACGCGCTAGAATAGGACTGGATTAATATAAAAATGGTTTTAGAAAAAAATTTGCCACGCATCGGAACACAAGTCCATGCGCGTCGCGACGCACGGCGTACAGAAGCGTGTCACAATTTTTCTCTTGCGCGTCATGATGCAAAGCTCTTCGGCGTCACGACGTGACCTGGTTTTCCAGGATTTTGCCTTTTCTCCTTCAACTCTAATTCATCCAATGCACAACTCTAACATTCTCATATTAAAAACCAATGCTTAAAACATCATATAATACTCAATTCCTCATAAACTAAATCATCATTTCATCAACAACCAACTTTTAATCAATTACATATACTTCATGTAATAAAATCCAAAACTTTAACAAGTTGGGGGTTTTTCTTTAAAATTCCTCATTGTCTTAAAATCACACAATCATCATCAACATTCATGTGCTAATTTATCCATCTCAAAACACAAGAAACATATACACTATCCCCCTCTAACACATTCAAACACTCAACCTCAATCAGACATGTAAGAAACGAAAGAACGACACCATTCCTAAAGAACGACAACGAGTGTTGCACGTCCAACGTGCACATTTATAACAAACACCTAATTATTTAGCTCTTCGTTTCTTAGCATAGGTGTTTTTCCCTAAACCAGACATGTAAGAAATGAAAGAGTCAGATGACTCACCTTCCAAGCGAACCCTTGCTTCAATTACCCAACGAATATCACTAGGAATACCATTGATCATAAAAAGCCTTATTCTTTCAGAGCATGCTTTGTAAATTTTCATCAGAGCATTTTAAGGGAGAAAAGGAATATGATTGTGGAGTTTTGCAAGAGATTCTTCCATGCCTTGATTGTAGGGTATCAGTAATTTTAAGAAACTGAATGAACTGACTTAGAGTAATGGAGTACCGTTATCCACTATTTAACCGGGGTGCTAGATTATGACAAAAAGAGAAAAGAAAAAAATTCTGCAAAACTCAAGAAAAAATGAAAATTAGACAAATACAAAAGAAAAGAAAATACATCAATTACAGTACACTGGGTTTGAAAGGAAAAAAGATTCTTGAAAATTTGAACACTCCAAAAATGATTTCAGACGTTGTCTATTCACTTTAAATACATCACAATCCCTATGATTCTCAATGTCAATAGCTCCATATGGGTAAATGTGTTTCATAATTAATGGTCCACTCCATTTGGATTTCAACTTTCCAGGAAATAAATGATGACGAGAATTATAAAGCAAAACCTTTTGACCAATTTCAAATATTTTTCGTGAAATTCGACTATCATGAAAGGCTTTAGCTTTAAATTTAAGAATTTTTGCATTCTCATATGAATCATTCCTTAACTCCTTAAGTTCATTTATTTACAGTTTACGTTCATGACAGGCATTTTCAATGTTTGAATTGAATGCTTTAATATCCCAATATGCCTTATGCACAAGTTGTACAGGCAAATGACAAGGTTTTCCATAAACTAGACAATAGAGAGACATTCCTAAAGATATTTTGAAACTTGTTCGGTATGCCTAAAGTGCATCAGTCAGTCGAAGAGACCAATCTTTGTAATTTGGGTTGACCATTTTTTCTAAAATTTGTTTGATTTTCCTATTTGCTAGTTCAACTTGACCATTTGTCTGAGGGTGATAGGAGGTGGAAATTTTATGTGTAACTCCATACTTTTTCATTAATGACTCAAAAGGCTTGTTACAAAAGTGTTACCTACATCACTTATAATGGGCCGAGGGATTCCAAATTGACTTAAAATATTTTCTTTTAAAAATTTAATCATAGTTTTGTGATCATTATTTCGATAAGGAATCACCTCAAGCCGTTTTGAGACATAATCAACTGCAACTGAAATATATTAAATCCAAATGTCGGTGGAATTGGACCCATGAAATCTATTCTCCAACTATCAAAGATTTCGATGACAATGTTGAGATTTAAAGGCATAATGTTTCTTTTTGAAATGGATCCCAATTGTTGACAATTTTCAAAAGTTTTACATAAAACATGTGTATCTTTAAAAATGGTGGGCCAATAAAATCCACATTGTAAGATTTTTACAGCAGTTTTCTTTGATGAGAAGTGACCTCCACATGCTTCTGAATGACAAAATTGAATAACACCACTTATCTCATTGTCCGGTATGCATCGCCGGAAAATTTGATAAGGGTAATACTTGAACAGATATGGATTGTCCTAGTAGAATCTTTTAACTTGGGTCAAAAATTTCTTATTGTCTTGATGGCTCTAATCTTGAGGTATTTTTCTTGTTGCAAGAAAATTGACAATATTAGCATACCAAGGCATTGTATTTTCAGAAAATAAAAAATTACCAGGAAAAGATTCATTGATAGGAGTTGTGTCAATTGATGACTCATTTGTGAGTCTCGATAAATGATATGCAACCATATTTTCTGCTTCTTTCTTGTTCTTGATTGTGAGATTTGAATTCTAGAAGTACCAAAATCTACCGTAGTAATCTTGGAGTTGCATCCTGTGTAGGACACAGAAATCCGCGACGCTGTTCCAGGCTCGCGGCCCGGTCAAGAGTACGGAGTAGCCCGCGGGGGACTAAACCGAAGAAATGAAATGGAGTCGCCACCCAGTGTGAACTGGGAAATGATTTAAGGCCGCACTCAACCCTCGCAAGGGAAGACCTCAAACCATTGGGTTCGGAATGGTCCCTTACTTATGCCACTTGTAATGAACGGATTTATGTGATAATATAACCGAGTCTACGCAACATACATACGCAAGAATAACCTACATCTAAGTTTGCATACAACCTATATCTAAGTTTGCATATAACCTATATCTAAGTTTGCATGCATAAAAGTAAGTCGAAATAACGGCAATCACACAATCTCATGGACACATTAAATTGATAAATACGGAAACATAAAAAAATAGTCTATTTTCTAAACATAAACATTGAAAAGATATGATTAATCTCATAGTGCGAAATAAATAACTAAATCATGCATGAAATAACGTGCTACTTCTAATAGATAATAGATAAACATAAGATTAGATGAAACGAAATATGTGCATTTCTCAAGCGGTACTGTGGGAACACAGGAATCTGGGCGACGCATGTTGTCCCGAACTCGCGGCCCGGTCGGGAGTACGGAGTAGCCACGGGGGACTAAACCGGAGAATAATGGAGTCGCCACCCGGTGTGAACCGGGAAAATGAGATTTAAGGCCGCACTCACCCCTCGCAAGGGAAGACCTCAAACCGTTGGGTTCGGAATGGTCCCTTACTCATGCCAGTTGTAATGACAGGATTTATGTAATAATTTAATCAGGCTTAAGTAGCACTTATTTCCAAGAGTATCATGCTTCTAAATTCACATGTACAAAATAAAACTTACACATATATTTCACATCTAAGATTGCATGCTTGGAAGTACATCAAAGGAGCGACAAACATACAACTTCATTGGCATATTATATTCAAGAAAACACAAGCACACATACTAACCACACAAGCACACATGTGAGCACCTTCTCAAGTGGTACGTGGAATTGTATCCCAAGTACATACCGTACTACCGTCCATTCGGAATCGGCTACGGAATTTATGTCTGGGTTTCCATCCGATATACCACAAGAAATAATACTCAAATGTTATCATGACATAGGTATATGAATTGTAATACATTAAACACATTGTATTCATACATGTGGGGATAGCTACTAGGAAAACTATGTATGAAATCTGATGAAAATGACTCAGTTCAGTGGGTGCGGGTTCGCGTAGCGTTTGAAAACGCGTTCGAATGGTAAACAGAAGGTTCGTGTTCGTGTAGCATTCGAGAACACGTTCGAACGGAACAAGACCTGATGCATGATAAGACTAAGAAAGTGTGTGTGCGTTCACGTAGTGTTCGAGAATGCGTTCGAACGGTAAACAGAAGGTTCACGTTCGTATAGGGTTTGAGAACGCGTTCGAACGGAACCAGACCTGATGCATTATGAGACTAAGAAAGTGCGTGTGCGTTCGCGTAGCGTTCGAGAAGACGTTCGAACGGTAAACAGAAGGTTCACGTTTATGTAGCGTTCGAGAACGCGTTCGAACGGAACCAAACCTGATGCATGCAACACAAAGAGTAAAGACAACAATGTCAAGCTCAGTATGTCCGATTAAACGTATCTTGCATTCAACCGAACACACATCAACCGGCGCGGCAAAACATCATGGTAAAGGGCTTTAACCCCTCCCCATAGGGGATCTTTCATTGCACTTACTAAGCCCATGCGCTCGATTGAATCACGCATACAAAGAATTAAAAGCAATAATATCAAACTTAGTATGCCCGATTGAACGTATCTTGTATTCAACCGAACACACATCGACCGGTGCGGCAAAGCATCGTGGTAAAGGGCTTTAACCCCTCCCCGTAGGGGATCTTTCATTCCACTTACAAAGCCCATGCGCTCGATTAAATCATGCATACATAGAATTAAAAGCAATAATATCAAACGTAGTATGCCCGATTGAACGTGTCTTACATTCAACCGAACACACATCAACCGACGCGGCGAAGAATCGTGGTAAAGGGCTTTAACCCATCCCCATATGGGATCTTTCATTCCACTTACTAAGCCCATGCGCTCGATTGAATCATACGTAAATAAGCAACATGCAGAATTCAAGTGACGAAAAATAAATAAATAAATCAAAGCAACATGAAACAAAAGAAGGTGCCGTTTATTCAAGCGGTACGTGGAGTTGTATCCCAAGTACAGACCGCACTACCGTCCATTCAGATTCGGCTACGGAATTTACGTCTGGGTTTCCATCCTATATACCGCAAGAGACGACACTCTTTCATTCATCCAATACCCACAACACGCATCATACACACATAAGATTCAACAAATAATTAAAATACAGTCAAAATAAATAGCAAAAATCAAATAAAGATGAGTGTGGAAAGTCCCCTCAGGTCTAACCTTTTTGCCAACTTTCGGGCTTGCGTTTCACGGACGTCGGAAAGGGTACAGCTCCTCAACTTCTCCGGTTCACTGGTTTAGCATTGTAGCTCACTGTTTTGCTGTTTTGCTTGTCGTTCGGTCTCCGTTCTGCTGCTGTTCGGTCTCCGTTCTGCTACTGTTCGGACTGTGCTTTGCTACTCACTGTTCAGGTCACCTGTTTTGACGTTTCAACGAACTGTTTCGAGTGTTTTTCGTGGTTTTTTAGTGTAGTTTTGTGTGGTTATTTCAAGGATTATAAGTGCAGTTTATGTTACTGTTTTAAGGGATTTTAGGGACTGTTTTGGGAGAGGTTTGGGCTGCTGTTTGGAGGTATATTTTCGGTGATGGAGGGCTGCTGAATGGGTATATTTTCGGTGATGGGTAGAGGTTTAGGAGGGTGCTGTTTTCGGTTATGGAGTGGAGGAGATGAGGGGAATGGTTTGTGTTTTTCCTGTTGCTATTGCCGTGAGTGGCTAAGGCTCTTTGTGTTGTGATTTTTGTGTGAGTTATCTGTATGAGCTAGGGGAGTGGATGTCTTGGTTAGGGGTTGTTTATATAGAGAATGGCTAGGGCTCTACTTTGTCTCACAAGGAAGGGATTTTGGCATTAAAGAGAGATATGATTTGGTGTTAGACAAGGAAAGCAATGGATTTGATGAGGGATAAAAATTGTTTAGATTAGGAAGTCAATATCTTTAATTTGCTATGATTGATTTTAATTAGGCATGACAACTTTTTAATTTAGTATGTGATTTGATGGGTTTGGTGTGTTTTAAAATAGAGGTCTAACAAGCGAACCCGAAGCGAAACAGCGAGTTAACTCCAACGAAAATACTAATTTCCAACTTTACTCTTCCAACGTCCGTTTCCCGCGGCTTTCACAACTAAAAAGGTAGTGTCTCCATATGAGACTCATCATCGGGCTAATATGCAAAAATACAGTGCCTACAGTCGCCCCCACTTTGATGGGACTTGTGCAATATGTAACAGTGACAATCCTATCAAAGTTATGCAATGCATTTTCACTTACCTGGCTCGCCAGCTGCCACCTGGTTTGCTCGCTGCTTTGAAATGATTTGACGATGTAGTAGATATGGTGGCGAGGCGTCTCGACCTCTGGGCTTTGTTCCCGAACCACCGAATGTGAATTGTGACTATGATGCAGTTGGCCCTCGACCCTGGGACTCATCCCAGAACTGCAACCGACAATGGGGGCACCTTGACCCAACACCGCTGACAATAGGGACCTCGCCCTCGAACTGATGATGTAGTGGGCACCTCGACCCTGGGTACCTCGAGCTAACACCGCTGACAATAGGGACCTCACCCTCGAACTGATAATGTAGTGGGCACCTCGACCCTAGCCACCTCGACCCGGAACTACAACCGACAATAGGGGCACGCATCTCGACCCTGGGTACGCATCTCGACCCAATACCGCTGACAATAGGGACCTCACCATGAATATGATGATGTAGTGGGCACCTCGACCCTGGGTACGTATCTCGACCTGGAACTACAAACGACAACGGGGGCACGCATCTCGACCCTAGGCACGCATCTCGACCCAATACCGCTGACAATAGAGACCTCGCCCTGAATATGATGATGTAGTGGGTACCTCGACCCTGGGTACGCATCTCGACCCGGAACTACAAACGACAATGGGGGCACGCATCTCGACCCAATACCGCTGACAATAGGGACCTCGCCCTGAATATGATGATGCTGTTGTGCTAACCCCGTACCTAGGGTATCGCAGATATGATGATGGTCCATTTCTGAACCGAGTTGATAAAGTGGGCCTCGACCCTGGGATTCATTCCCAAAACTGCTGGTGAAGTGGGCCTCGGCCCTGGGATTCATTCACTGGATTAAATTCAGACGATGTGGGCCTCGGCACTAGGATTCATTCCCTGGATTCATTCCAAAATTCTGACGATGTGGGCCTCGGCCCTGGGATTCATTCCAAAATTCTGGCGATGTGGGATTCATTCCCGATTGTGTTGATGTGTGCCTCGGCCTTGGGATTCGTTCCCTGGATTCATTCCAAAATTCTGCTGATGTGGGCCTCGGCCCTAGGATTCATTCCAAAACTCTGCTGATGTGGGCCTCGGCCCTGGGATTCATTCCCTGGATTCATTCCAAAACTTTGCTGATGTGGGCCTCGGCCCTGGGATAAATTCCCTGGATTCATTCCAAAACTTTGCTGATGTGGGCCTCAGCCCTGGGATTCATTCCCTGGATTCATTCCAAAATTCTGATGATGTGGGTATCGGCCCTAGGATTTATTCCAAAACTCTACTGATGTGTCTCTATACTCGAAGTGTCGTACCTGGAAAACTGATCTTATGTAATGTGGGCCTCGCCCCCAGAATTCCATACCCGGCAGAACTGATCTGATGTAATATGGGCCTCGCCCCCAGAATGCCATATCCGGTAGAAACTGATACTGATGCCAATGATGTGGGCCTCGCCCTCAGATGATGCTGATGTGGGCCTCGACCCTATGACGCATCCCCAAAACTGATATTGATATGGGCCTCGACCCCAAACTGAAACTAATGTGGGCCTCACCCCCATACAGACACTGATGTGGGCCTCGCCCCCAGACTGAAACTGATGTGGGCCTCGCCCCAAACTGATACTAATGTGGGCCTCGCCCCCAGATTGGTGCTGATGTGGGCCTCGCCCCTGAGACTCATCCCCAAGACTGAAACTGATATGGGCCTCAACCTTGGGACTCATCCCCGAAACTGACTGATATGGGCCTCAACCCTGAGACTCATCCCCAAAACTGATTCATTTCTGAAACTGACTGTATTGTTGCTTCTGATTGGCTTGTCTTTGCCGCTTTTCGTTTTCTTCTTCAAAACCTGTGAATACAAAACAAAACAAACACAAAAAGAATGCAAAAAGGCGTTATGTGTATGCCTGCATGCATGAATGAATTTCCTATTCCGTTGGGTTAGGTCTTCCGCCAGTTCTCCAGGTGATTGCACAGTCTTCTCTCTGGTCTCATGGCTCAATTTCTTGTTATGTCCCGGATTCACGAGGTGGTAGACTGGTCGCTCCCAGTCTTGATTTAGCTTTCTGTTCTCTGCTGTTTGCACTTGGTCAAGATGAACCACATGGTGGGGCCTTCCATATCATCATACTATATCACATGCTACGAAATAGTCCCAATAGTTACATATATTATTGCCCTCAAAGAATGCTCAGTATTGAAACCAGAGAACTTTCAAAACACCCAATGCAACTCAAATCCAAGTCTTTGAATAAATGATCTAAGCCAGACTCAAAGTGTGTGTGTGCAAAAGTTCCTTCGCAGATTCATCCCCAGGTAAGCCGACTCAATGATTTCGTCAAAAAATCGGGATCGATGGGTCAAACCAACCTAGATATATCAATTATGCCTGCAGTTGCTTTTCTGTGCTCAATGTGGTATTGTTTTCTTTCTTTTTTGTCTCTCTTTTTTTTCTTTTCATTTTGAAACTTCTTTTTTTTTTCTTTCTTCTTTTTTTTTTCCTTTCTCTTTTTTCAACACACCTACCCTTTAAGGTAGCATTTCTCCTCATGGTGGTCTTAATACTCGCCCATGGGTAGCTTCACGCTTATCGGTTATAGGTGGTTCAAAATTTTTTCCTTTGAGACTTTTCTTTTATTTTCAACCATACCACACATCATAACATAAGCAAATCAAGATAGACATCTAAGCAAACGGTCATTCACCGACCCACAATTTCTCCGACTAGTCACTTTGCTAACTACTCAGGTTTTCACTGCTAAGAACCATAATCAAGTGCTTACGAGTCTAACATAAATCAATTAATCAAAGCATCAGATAAAATCACGTCAAGGGTTTATCGTTTCTATAGTTTCACTCTAAAGCAATCAATTTCATCATCGGACTTATGTCAAACTATTAAGGACTAAACAACCCTTTTTTTTTCTTTTTCTTTTCTCTTTTTTTTCTTTTTTTTTTCTTTTTTTTTCTTTTTTTTTCTTTTTTTTTTTTTTTTCTCTTTTTTTTTTTTTTTTAAGGCCCCCCAATGGTCTTTTTATCTTTACCTCAAGGTTTTCTATTTCTCGATTTCCTTTTCCCCGATATCAATGTTTGCTAAACTCTTTTTGACAAGCATTTTTTTTCTTCTCTAACCCAACGGATATCTATAATGGCTTTTAAGACACGGGGTTAACATGATGCGTGTATGCATGAAATGCATGAGATACGTGCAATGTATGTAATATATAAGCTCATTTAATTTTTTTTTACACTAGTTAGCCCATTACCATTTTAAAGTATTCAATCATACTATTGCTCGGTGCAAACTTGTCCCAGTTGAAAAGGACCAACAGGTTTACACTTTGCGATAACATGGCTAAACAACTTCAAATGATAATAGGCCCGAACATAAAATGGCCCATCGACATTTTAGAAGCTTTTGGCCCAACTGTCAAAGGACACGAACTCGTCCCAGTATAAATGGCCCAACAAGTTCACATCTTTTGACAAAAGGTCCAACTGGATCCAAATAACGACGGTCCAAAACATAAACATAAAAAAAATAATTTCTACTAGTTCTACGACTAAGGTTCACATGTGGGTTTACGGAAGTGCGGACAAAGGCTCTCGCTGACAATGCCTTTAACTAAACCCCTTCAACCCACTATAGACACGGTTAACTAAAGCACAAATCATAATCATCACAAGACATGATTTCTGGGCCGATTCTCTATCCCAGTGGAGTCGCCAGACTGTGGGAACATAGGAATCTGGGCGACGCATGCTGTCCCGGGCTCGCGGCCCAGTCGGGAGTACAGAGTAGCCACGGTGGACTAAACTAGAGAATAATGGAGCGCCACCCGGTGTGAACCGGGAAAATGAGATTTAAGGCCGCACTCACCCCTCGCAAGGGAAGACCTCAAACCGTTGGGTTCGAAATGGTCCCTTACTCATGCCACTTGTAATGACAGGATTTATGTAATAATTTAATCAGGCTTAAGTAGCACTTATTTCCAAGAGTATCATGCTTCTAAATTCACATGTACAAAATAAAACTTACACATATATTTCACATCTAAGATTGCATGCTTGGAAGTACATCAAAGGAGCGACAAACATACAACTTCATTGGCATATTATATTCAAGAAAACACAAGCACACATACTAACCACACAAGCACACATGTGAGCACCTTCTCAAGTGGTACGTGGAATTGTATCCCAAGTACAGACCGTACTACCGTCCATTCGGAATCGGCTACGGAATTTATGTCTGGGTTTCCATCCGATATACCACAAGAAATAATACTCAAATGTTATCATAACATAGGTATATGAATTGTAATACATTAAACACATTGTATTCATACATGTGGGGATAGCTACTAGGAAAACTATGTATGAAATCTGATGAAAAGGACTCAGTTCAGTGGGTGCGCATTCGCGTAGCGTTTGAAAACACGTTCGAACGGTAAACAGAAGGTTCGCGTTCGTGTAGCATTCGAGAACGCGTTCGAACGGAACCAGACCTGATGCATGATAAGACTAAGAAATTGTGTGTGCGTTCACGTAGCGTTCGAGAACGCATTCGAACGGTAAACAGAAGGTTCACGTTCGTATAGCGTTCGAGAACGCATTCGAACGGAACCATACCTGATGCATTATGAGACTAAGAAAGTGCGTGTGAGTTCGCGTAGCGTTCGAGAACGCGTTCGAATGGTAAACAGAAGGTTCGCGTTCGTGTAGCATTCGAGAACGCGTTCGAACGGAACCATACCTGATGCATGCAACACAAAGAGTAAAGACAACAATGTCAAGCTCAGTATGTCCGATTAAATGTATCTTGCATTCAACCGAACAAACATCAACCGGCGCGGCAAAGCATCGTGGTAAAGGGCTTTAACCCCTCCCCATAGGGGATCTTTCATTGCACTTACTAAGCCCATGCGCTCGATTGAATCACGCATACAAAGAATTAAAAGCAATAATATCAAACTTAGTATGCCCGATTGAACGTATCTTGTTTTCAACCGAACACACATCGACCGGCGCGGCAAAGCATCGTGGTAAAGGGCTTTAACTCCTCCCTGTAGGGGATCTTTCATTCCACTTACTAAGCCCATGCGCTCGATTGAATCATGCATACATAGAATTAAAAGCAATAATATCAAACGTAGTATGCCCGATTGAACGTGTCTTGCATTCAACCGAACACACATCAACCGGCACGGCGAAGCATCGTGGTAAATGGCTTTAACCCCTCCCCATAGGGGATCTTTCATTCTACTTACTAAGCCCATGCGCTAGATTGAATCATACGTAAATAAGCAACATGCAGAATTCAAGTGACGAAAAATAAATAAATAAATCAAAGTAACATGAAACAAAAGAAGGTGCCGTTTATTCAAGCGGTACGTGAAGTTGTATCCCAAGTACAGACCGCAATACCGTCCATTCGGATTCGACTACGGAATTTACGTATGGGTTTCCATCCTATATACCGCAAGAGACGACACTCTTTCATTCATCCAATACCCACAACACGCATCATACACACACAAGATTCAACAAATAATTAAAATACAGTCAAAATAAATACAAAAATCATATAAAGATGAGTGTGGAAAGTACCCTCAGGTCTAACCTTTTTTCCAACTTTCGGGCTTGCGTTTCACAGACGTCGGAAAGGGTACAGGTCCTTAACTTCTCCGGTTCACTGGTTTAGCGTCCTAGCTCACTGTTTTGCTGTTTTGCTTGCCTTTCGGTCTCCGTTCTACTGCTGTTCGGTCTCCGTTCTGCTACTGTTCGGACTCTGCTTTGCTACTCACTATTCAGGTCACCTGTTTTGACGTTTCAACGAACTGTTTCGAGTGTTTTTCGTGGGTTTTTAGTGTAGTTTTGTGTGGTTATTTCAAGGATTATAAGTGCAGTTTATGTTACTGTTTTATGGGATTTTAGGGACTGTTTTGGGAGTGGTTTGGGCTGCTGTTTGGAGGTATATTTTCGGTGATGGATGGCTGCTGTATGGGGAGATTTTTGGTGATGGGTAGAGGTTTAGGAGAGTGCTGTTTTTGGTTATGGAGTGGAGGAGATGAGGGGAATGGTTTGTGTTCTTCCTGTTGCTATTGCCGTGAGTGGCTAAGGCTCTTTGTGTTATGATTTTTATGTGAGTTATCTGTATGAGCTAGGGGAGTGCATGTCTTGGTTAGGGGTTGTTTATATAGTGAATGGCTAGGGCTCTACCTTATCTCACAAGGAAGGGATTTTGGCATTAAAGAGAGATATGATTTGGTGTTAGACAAGGAAAGCAAGGGATTTGATGGGGGACAAAAATTGTTTAGATTAGGAAGTCAATATCTTTAATTTGTTATGATTGATTTTAATTAGGCATGACATCTTTTTAATTTAGTATGTGATTTGATGGGTTTGGTGTGTTTTAAAATAGAGGTCCAACAAGCGAACCCGAAGCGAAACAAGCGAGTTAACTCCAACGAAAATACTGATTTCCAACTTTACCCTTCCAACGTCCGTTTCCCGCGGCTTTCACAACTAAAGAGGTAGTGTCTCCATACGAGACTCATCATCGGGCTAATATGTAAAAATGCAGTGCCTACAGGTACGTGGAGTTGTATCCCAAGTTCAGACCGCACTACCGTCCATTCGGATTCGGATACGGAATTTACGTTTGGGTTTCCATCCGATATACCGTGAGAGATAACACAAAATCATTCATCCAATGGCCACAACATACATGAACCAACAATACTCATGCGAAGAAACACTAATAAATAATAAAAAAAAGTACAAGAATAAGTAAAAGGGTGCCCTCAGGTCTTACCTTTTAAGTCGCCTCTTGGAAGTGCGTTACACGGCCGTCGGAAGGGTTAACGCTCCGCAACTCCTCCGGTTCACTGGTTCAATATTTTCCTTCGTTGCCTCGCTGTTTTGGGCTGTTGTTTTCTCTGTTTTTGCTATATTTTCTGGTTACTATTTGCGATTTTGGATTCAGTTTTTGGGGCTGTTTTGTGCAGTTTTTGGGGCTATTTTGTGCGGTTTTGAGTGCTACTTTTTGGATCAGTTTAGAGGGTGTGTTTGTTCTGTTTTGGGGGGATAGTTTCTTGTGTCGGTGAGGGCTTTGTGGCTAAGTGTGAATCAGTGTCAGCGTGCTGTTTGTTTCACGCGTGGTTAGCTGTTTGGTTCGGTGAAAGTAGCAGCTCACGACCTTTGTGATGGTCAGGGAGGGGTGTTTGTTTGTGATTGTTGTCGTGGCTTTTGTGAAGTTCAGGGGGATACGTGTTGCTATGAGGAGTGTAAGGGTTTTGGTTGGTGGATCTGTGAGAGAGACGAGAAGATGATGAATGCTTGTGTTTTAGGAAGGAGAAAGGCGCATGTATTAGGGTTTCATTTTTGTCGTAAAAAATAGAGAGAGGCAAGGGCGTGAATGTGTTTAGGGTTTGCCTTGTTTTTGAAGTGAGAGAGAGAGGGATGAAGAGGGTTAACTGCTGTTAGGTTTTTTTTTTTGTTCCAGCCGAGAGAGAAAATGGTCTTTAGGGTTTATGCCGTGAGTGATGGCCAAGGGTTGTTTACGTGAGAGAGCAGTGTGAGATGATGCTATGGTGGCCGAGAGTTGATGAGAGAGGGGGTTAGCCGAATGAGTGAAGATGTGTTTAGGGTTTATTACCGAGAGGAGAGAGGTGAGCTTTAGGGTTTTTCTTTGTGAGTGCCGTAAGTTGTCCAGAGTGGGGTGAGAGAGATAGGGCTGTTAGGGTTTATATTTATCTAGTGGTTTTGGGAGTGAATGCTCTAGGGAGGTCTAAGGGTTTGGTTTGGGTGTCTTTTATAGGAGAGGGTTAGGGCTTTCCTTGTACGGGAAGGGAATGAATCATGTAATTATCGAGGATATCTTTTAAGTAGTGTGCTTTAAGGAAATGATCTCTCTAATTTAGGGAGGTGATTTGTTTTAGTTTAGGAAAGGGATTTATGGGATTTGATTTGATTTTATTTAGTTTAGGCATGTGATTTAATTTAATTAGTAAGGTGATTTATGGGATTTGATTTGATTTCCTTAATTAGGGAAGGTGATTTGATTTGATTTCTTTAATTCAGGAAGGTGATTTATTTAGATTTCAACATATGTTTAATGTGTTAATTATTATTTTGGATGGGTTTGATGGGCTTGGAGGCTTATGGGCATGTAGGATGGCTAGTTGGTGGGCTTGGGCGTGTGGTTGGTGGTGTGTGGGCTTGATGTGTGGCTTGCGGGGTTTTGGGCCGAGGATAAATTTAAAACAGAGATCCAACGAGCAAACCCGAAGCTAAGCAAACTAATTAAGTCCAACAAGGTATTGATTTCTGACTTTTCCCTTCCGACGTCCGTTTCCCGCGACTTCCGAAACTTAAAGGGTAGTGCCTCCGTACGAGGCTCATCATCGGGACTTATATGCAAAAATGCAGTGCCTACATCCTGCTTAGACATCAAATATCTAATAACATCATGGTTAGAATAAACAATGGTTGAAGAACCAATTAAATATGATCGAAATTTGTCCAATACAAATATTACAGCAAGTAGTTATTTTTCCGTAGTAGTATAATTCATTTGTGCACCGTTTAAAGTTCTAATTGCGTAATAAATTACATATGGCTTACCTTCCTTTCACTGTCCTAATACATCGCCAACTACATAATCACTGGCATCACACATTAGCTCAAAAGGTAAAGACCAATCAGGGAATTGCATGATATTAGCAGAAGTTAAAAGACTGATAATCTTTTCAAATGATTTTTGACATTATTTTGTCCATTCAAATGTTGTGTTTTTTAATAGGAGGTTACATAATGGTCTGGAAATGGTACTAAAGTTTTTAATGAACCTTCTATAAAATCATGCATGTCCTAAGAAAAAACGAATTTCCCTGACCCTTTTTGGTGGTGGCAATTTAGAGATTACCTCTATTTTTGCCATGTCAACCTCAATACCTTTAGATGACATAACGTGATCCAAAACAATTCCTGAATTAGTCCTGAAATGATATTTTTCCCACTTTAACACAAGTTTTTTTTCTTCATAACTTTTCAAAATATTTTCCAAATTATTCAAGAAATTATCAAAAGAGTTCCCAAAATTAGTTATATCATCCATAAAGACCTCTAAACAGTGTTCAACAAGGTCACTAAATATGCTTAACATGCATTGTTGGAATGTTGTTGGTGTATTAAAAAGTCCAAAAGTTATTTTCCTAAAAGCAAACGTTCCAAAGGGACATGTGAATGTCGTCTTTTCGCGGTCTTCTAAACCAATGAGAATCTTATAATAACCTGAGTAACTATCAAGAAAGCAATAATAGGTGTAAAATTCCGGGTTATTATAGCGAGTTGCGAGAATTTTATTTTCGCGAGTGGGGTCGTATCCGAACGCGAGGTTCATTTTACTGTAAAATGTGATTTTTTTTAAGCAATTAGTTAAAGAATAATATTAAATTAAATTAGAAGGGTTGATTTGAAATGCTAAATAAATTAGTATAAATGAACTTGGATATTTTTTTAACACACACAAGTAAGTAAAACTAGATAATTATATTACACACACTTGGACTATGCATATACACACATGTTTATTATTCATACATATGTATTTAATAACACACTCTAGATATTTTAATACACACACAAAATTGTTCTAGAAAATGCCACACACACATATTTTAAACATACACACACAACAGCACACGCTGGAAAAAAATAAAATAAAAAGAAGAAGCAAAAGAGAGAATAGTCGAGAGAGAGAATAAAAAGAAATAGAAAAAGAGAGAAATCCAGAAGGAAAAATTAGAGAGACCGAGAGAGATAAAGAAAAGAGAATGAAGGAATCGAAGGAAAAGAGAAAGAGAATGAAGAACAGGGCAGAAGCAGTGAAGGAGAAGGGCTGGACCGAGAAAAGAAAGAAATGGAGAAGAAACCGTGAGCAGGGAGATGTAATGGGTAAGTAAATTATGCAGTGAATTCCTTGAGATCGATTGATTTTGTCATTTGGGTTTTTGGAATAAATTTTGAAATTGGGCTAAATAATGAAATCAGAATATGCTAATAATAATTTAGGCTTGGTATGGAGCATGGAATTGAAAAGAATTATTAAGATTAAGAAATTGTAAAGTTTGGGAGAAAAATTGGTTATAAACCTAGAATTTGGGTACACTTTGTTAGGAGAGTTAAATTGAAATTATGAAAATATAGGTATAGCTACGTAACAGTAGCTATAGTAAGGATAGAAGAAACAGAAACAGTGTTTGTAGTGATAAAGATAGTGATAATAGAAGTTACAGCAGAAAGTAGTACTTGTACCAGTAGTGTTAATAGTGTAGTGACATCAGAATTAGTTTAAGGATGAGTAAGATTATGTGTTTAAATAGAGGTTGTAATATAACTAATGTTATGCTGATTTCTATGTTTGATGTTGTGTTTAGAAGTTTAAATTGGTATTAGAAGTGGAAACTTGGAATTGAGTTTATATACAGAATAATATGAGCATGAATATATTTTTGTGTGTGTGTGTGTGTATTGATTATGAGAATGAATTTAGTGTGCTAGTACGATTGATAACTGCATATAAGCATGAATTGATAGTTGTAGATGTATGAATTAGTGGTTAAGCATGTTAGTTAAGTATGTAAGTGAATAAGCATAAACATAAAATCAATGATTAGTGCTTATAGATGTAAGCTTTAGTAGTGTTAATTCATGTTAACTTGGTCATGAATATGGATTATAAATGTGAAGTATGACACGTGAGTTAAGTATGAGGGTGTGTCACAATAAGTTAACATAAATGTATATATGAGTAATGTGTGCGTTTTATAAACTATGTTCTGTAATGTGTGGTTACTAAGAGGTGTGGATGAAACTGTGTGTAAAGAAATGTATTGAAATGAGTGGTATGTAAGTGAACCTTTTAATAAGAAAAATGGAAAACGATTAGGTAAACTTATGAGTTAAGATTGATGTTATTGGAAATGATTGATGAATAATGCAAAATGAATAAAGGAGGAGAACATTTATGATTGGTAAGGTATGGTATAAAGTTAGGATTATAAAAAGATTGTGCGAGTAATTAGGGAGAAGTTTTGTTTGAAGTAGAATTGGAAAATTAGAATTGAATTTATGGATCTGAATAGTAATGAAGTATGTAATGTGTATTTTATGAAATTATTAAATTAGTATGAGCAGTCTACAGGTGCATGTTTCATAGAATAAAATTTATTTTCTTTTAAGTATTAACATATAATATTATGTGTAAGAAGTACATATTAAATTTTAAATATTTGAAAAAGCTGTAACCTTTTACACTGATTTTGAGTATGAATTTATAATATCATGTGTGATATATGCAAAGAATGTGGAGAATAGTATAAGCATATAGAATATGAGTTAATTCAAGATAAAAGCATGTTCATGCATAATCATATGTGATATTATGAGATAGACATATAATAAAGTACGGTTAAGAATGTTTTAGAATTTAAAATGTTTTAAAAAGGAAAAGTTTCAAAAAATTTTCTTTTAAAAGGAATGTTTTCCGGAAAATGTTTCTTACAGTTTTGAGAGATAAAGTATGGTTTTATGTTTTTTGGGGCATGAGAGAAAAACTCACCCCAGTATGTAACTATTACAGAGATGGAATTGACGGATATAGTCACATGTGCACATGTGGAGAACTGAGCGGACGCTCTCAGATCCTCGAGCCGGGCTAGGGGGACGGCGATACGTAACGCCCCTAGATCCAAGTTTTTGAAATTGGGTGGTAGCATAGATCCGCACCCCCAACTTCAGTTTGTTGCTTGGGGGACGGCGATATGTAACGCCCCAAGACCACCAGTTTCAGAGACAGTAGTGGCATGCTTTGGGGGACGGCGATACGTAACGCCTCAAAGTCATGGATTTGCACTGCTGGCTCCAGTTAGGCGTATAGGGGGACGGTGATACGTAACGCCCTCATACGTCCAGTTTTTTAGACAGAGACACAGAACTCAGAGAAAGTTTTCAGTTTTCAGAGACAGATTTCAGATAGAGACCTCAGTTTTCAGAAAACAGTTTTCAGATGAACAGTTTTTAGAAACAGTTTTTAGAAAATAGTATTTCAGGAAGACAAATTTTATAAAGAATTTCAGGAAACATTTTTTTTAGAAAACAGTTTTTCAGAAAAAGTTTTCAAAAAGAATTTTATAAAAAGCATGATAAAGTAGAGCATAATTCATAAGTTATACATAAAGATCATATATTCTAGAAAATTATTTGAGATGTATATAGTTGATAGTGACGCATGATAGCATTATTATGTTTATTTGCATGCCATGTCTTTATGAGTTGTATAAGAGTAACTTTTTTGTGAATGATAATGCATGATAATATGACTATATATATATATATATATATATATATATATATGCAAGCAAGATTCAAGGTTGTGTGATAAATGTTTGATAGAAAGAATAGTTTATAATTTTGATTTGATGATATTTCAATGTGATAAAAAGAAGATAATTATAATAGATGTCGAACTAGATTAGCAAAGAATAAGTAGGTAAGTATTAAGACATCAGAGTAGCGCAGCGAAAGCATGGTAAGACTTGACTTAATGAACAAGTATATGGATGTTGAATGTAAACAGAAAACATGACTATGACTTATAGTTTATGTAGTAGAGAAGCTAGTAGCTAGTATTGAGTTTGAAAAATGGATAAGGGATTAAAAAGATAAATCAGACTTTGATATATGTGTGTGATCACTAAAAGTTCAGATTAATATAAAATGGAATTCAGACTTTACTTGTGTATGATGCTCAAGGAATGAGCATAGTTACTTACTGAGTCTTATGACTCACAGCCCAACAATGTTTTGAGTTTTGCAGGTTGATGACCAGATCGGTCAACCACAGACATCAGAACTTAAGGAGCCGGATAGCAGCGCTGCAGTCAGCCAGTCACCAGGTCTTAGGTGGATGAGAGTCTAAGTTGTTTATGAGTTTAGTTGTATAGTATAGTTGTAAAAGTTTTTGTTTATACGCATTTTCGGGTACGGAGCCCAGTTGTATTATTGTCATTAGTTGATTGTTTTAGTGTTATATTTATGTGTTGGGCCCTATAGGTTGTATGGAGGTGCTGGACTTTGATCCAGGTTGCATGACTTTAGCTGAGGTCATGTCGAAATTTCGTCAGAGTCAGAGGCTCATGGAGGCAGGATTAGCTTGTCTCATGCCGGTAGCATCTTGGCTTAGACGGGATGTTACAGTAGGGATGTCATACTACTCTTTCTAAAATTTGGTCAAGAACTGGTAAAGAAAATGATCTTTTCTAGTTGCGTAATTTACTTTTCTATAGTCAATACACATATGCCAACTTGATGGGATTCGGGTTTGAATTGATTCCCCTTTATCATTCTTTACGATAATTATTCGAGACGTTTTAGGCACAACTTGTGTAGGACTTACCCAATTACTATCAGAAACAGGGTATATATTGCCTACTTAAGGAAGTTTAATGACTTCTTCTTTTACCATTTCTTTCATGTAAGGGTTTAATCTCCTTTGGGGTTGACGATATGTCTTGACATTATCTTCAAAATGTATTATGTGTGTGCAAATCAAAGGATTAATGCATTTTATGTCTTTTAAAGTCCATAAAATTGTCAGTTTATGTTCTCTCAACATATTTAAAATACCTTCTTGATCGCTTGTGAGAGATGAAGAAATTACCACATGATAAGTTTGTTTATCTTCAATAAATGTATATTTCAATCCTTTTAGCAAAATCTTTAACTCCAATTTAGGTGTTTCTTCATATTTTTCTTCTTCCAGCGTTCGTAGTTCCTCAAAATTTTGTTTCTCTTCATCATCTTCCAATACCTATGTAGAATCAAGTAAAAAAATCATTAGGAATATACGAATCTAATTGCGTACTTGATTCAAGAAAATTAGCAGTACAAAATTTCATGGGATCAAATAAACTCCCCTGAATATGTTCCTCCAAAATTTGTTCAATTAATTCTATGCTATCATTTTCACTGACCTCATCATATGATTGTTTTCGCATGTTAAAAACATTAATCTCCAACATCATATAGCCAAAAGATAAATTCATGATTTCATTCATGCAATTAATTAAGTATTAACTGTTGCTAAAAATGAGTGACAAATTATTACATGAATTAGATTATAACTGTCTACTATAGGTTGTGTTCCCAAGATAATAAAATCCACAAGATATATGAATTTATCGACTTGCAATTGTTAGGGTTGGTGCTCAGAGTGTCAATCTAGATCGTATTTATGTCTGATTCATAAATACGAACAATTTATTTTTCCATAATATTACTTATTTAATGGTAGCACATCTTATCTTTTATATACATATTCAATCTAATTGCGATTAGATATCTAATTATTATTAGATTGAAACTAAATCTGATTTAGTGATACGTGTATATTAGACAAAGGTCCTAGGATTTACAACGTAGTGCGCAGTTACAACGTAGTTTGTAATTGACATTGGGAAGGGTCACTATAAATTGTATATCCTTAAATAAAGTTCATGGTCAAGATTTTCTAACACGGGTCGGTTAGCAAAATCCGCTGAGACCAGTACATGTCGTATATCGTGACTTGGTCCGATGGTTTATCCCAATGAACCATGAGTCTCGGGAGACTCGTATAGACATATAAATGTTTATTTGATAAACACTGAACGACTCACTGATGATTTCCTAAAAGATGGTACACCAACGTCAGTAGGAATCTTCTCGAGTTGAGCGAGCATAGTGATCATTCGACTTGAGATATCACAGTGGATATATGTGTTATTCTCCACACTTAGATTGCAGTCACGTCACCGATCTATTTAGATCAGAGCTCCGCCTGTTCGTTGGGTGTGGACTGATGCTCATAATATCCTGTGCGCATCAAGATAGAATCTGCCAGTCTTGTGTGTAGGGCATAGGTATCCTACACGTGTTTGCGATCTAGTAAATCCATGGTCGTGGTATAACTTCGGAAATCAGTTCCGAGTGTTATTTAGAGATCATAAATTTGAAAGTCGACTATATTATAGTGAAAGGATTTGTCATTCTTATCTATATCTCATGTATAATATGGATAGCCTGTGACAGATGAATTATACGTATACAATGACCTCGACTTGCATAGTTTAGCGAGATTATCCGTGGTCGTCATAATTAATGAGTGGGTGAATTATGGACATGAAATTGGATTTCATGATGGATAAACCTAAACTTAGAGAGTCCCACAATATGAAGTGTACTCGTTGAGCACTTGGGCAACTCGATATGAATAATATAGATTATTCATAATACTTCACCGGATTAAATGAGTGAATTCAAATCGTTTAATCGGTTAAACGAGAACACATGCTTTAGGGGATTTTGGCCAATTTATAATTGATGTGTATTTGTATTTGATACAAAATTTGATTTGATACATATTAATTATTTGTCAAATGAGTTTTTGACAAATGCCATAAATATATATATTTGTTATTTAATGTAAATAAAAATACATATATAATAACAATTATATTAATTAATTATTTAGATATTTAAATGTTAAATATTTAAATAATTAAATGATAAAAAATTTTCATAATAGTTATGATAAAATGTTTTATTATAATTGGTTACATGTGACATGTTTTAGTTAAAATTTAGGTGTGCAAACTTGATTTGCTAACATAAAGTTTGATTTAATTTTATTGGATTAAATTTTGAAAATGAACAAAAATTGTATCATAGTGTAACATCCTCAATCCGGGAGATACAACCGGTAGGGGATAGATAGTACTAACCCAATAAGCCTCTGACTCTGATAACTGCCAATCAATATCTGATACATTTTCTCTAATTATATATATATATATATATATTATGTATGGGACCGTAGTCCAGACTCAACAACTTATCATGCAAGCTCAACTCCAAAAAAATAACTGTATACATAAATCACACGTATTTACAACGACTATCACACAACCAAAGACTATTATATGACTTCTGTTTGACTCTGACTAGACTCTTACTATCTAAGATACTTAAGGATGTTCTTAACTTCAATCTATTGACTATCACTTGGATTGGCCTGTTTGTGACTCCATATGCTCAAAGCGTATGAGACACCAGGTCGCGTACATTTTTCAATGTACGAGTTCTTGGAGAGTATCAAAAACTTTAAATCTATCCCAATAGATCTTTATTCCTAGAATAAAGGTGTTTCTCCCAAGAATTCTACGGAGAATTTTCATAAAAGCCAAGCTTTTGCCGATAGTTTTATGGGAATATCATTTCCAAGAAATGACATATTATCATTATTTATAGGACATTCACTGTCAGTGCGCTCCCACTAACCTCTTTATATACACAAGAATCAATTTCATTTTGAATCAAATCATACAACATTATGATTACATCAAAACGATAATTCCAAGAACTCAATGCTTGTTTCAATCCATACATGGATCGAATAACCTGCAAACCTTGTTTGCTAGTTATGGTACGACAAAACCGATAGGATGTTGTAAACATCCTCCAAAAGGTTTCCGTTAAGGAAAGCAGTTTTCCCGTTCAGCTGCCATATTTCATAAATGAAACGTGCAGCGTCAGTAAGCATTATCCAAATGGATTTACCATGGCAACATGTAAAATGTTTCATCGTAATTGAGTCAATGTTGATAACGATACCTTTTCGCTACAAGCCTAGCTTAGTATGTTGGTATGTTGCCTTCCATGTATGTCTTCCTTGAAGACTTATATAGTACCAATAGGCACATTGTCTTGCGGTACATCAACTAGTATCCAAACTTAGTTGGTTTACATGGAATCCATTTCGGATTTTATGGCGCTTTGCCATACTAGGGAGTCGATACCTTGTATCACTTTCTCATACGTAGGCAGTTCGTATACCTCAATAAGATTGACATCTTTATGAGGTGAGATCAGAAACCCATACCCCAGGTTTTTTTCTGACTCTCTCCGACATACTACTGGGGCTAGTGGGGGTTGTTGGGAAAATCTACGATCCCGAGGATCGAATAAAGCAATGAAATAAACATGTGAATAAACGAAGAAGTTGCAGAATACTTACATCGATCGGTTGAGGCGATGCGACGAAGAACAAAAATTCAAGCTCCCATCCATGGTGCTCTCGGCAGTGCACTATTTTTGAGCTTCCAAATTTTCAGCCATGGTCCTTCATCAAGCTGCAAGCTTTGTTTGATGATTCCAAGCTCACAAGTGGGTTTCCCTATCACCTTTGTATGTCTCCATTGTGTGCTAGCACTCTTGATTTTGCAACAAAATCATCATCTTGCTTCTTCTTAGCTCATGGCAGTGGGCAAAACAGAAGAACAAAATTTTGCCCCTTGGGCGTGAAGATGGAGAGAAGAAATAGAGAGGAGAGTTGTGTGTTAAGTGTTGGTGTGTAATTGGTAATTGATTTTCTAAAAATCATATACATCATTTGCTTTCTAAAAGTCAAAGGCTTTAAGCCATCCAACAACTCCAACAACTTCCATCACTATTCACTCAATCAAGTGACAAGTTGTCATATCAATTGATTGACTAGTGATTTGACGCTTGATGTGACTTGCGGGCCGCATTTGAATTCGAAATTCCAAATTAACGAATTTTCCATTGCGACGTAATTAAATAATTATGCCTAGCAAAATCACTATTCATGTCGCTAACGAATTAATTCTAAATTAACTCGTTCGCCCGAATTAAAATCTAATTTCAATTCTTCGTCGAAATCCAATTTCGTATAATATATCGAATATATTATTTTATCGATTAATTCCAAATTATTCGTTTTGTCTCTTTAAATGATATTTTATCCCAGATAAAATATCTCCGCAATTAATCCCAAATTAATTTTCTCTCTCATCTAAATAATCCCAGATTAATAAAGTGCGAGTCATACGTCATCGGTGAATCTTCGGGAAGTGACCCATGAGATCCCCGAATATGTTGGTAGTAAATTTGGTCGTTGACCTATCCGAACACGTAAGTACCTAGTACTACGTTTTTACCGATTTACAAGACAAGTTTGGCTTCTAGCAAAGCGCCATGCCTACCCAATTCTCCATAAATATCCTTATAGGAATAAGTGATCTATATCAGGCGTAATATACGTAGTATTGCGTATTTTGATCCAGTATCGGATGTCGCATGCTAGGCCTGGGGCTGGAATTGTGTCTGCCCCGTACGAAGCACATATCGGATCTCTGGTAACTATTCTCTATAATCGGATAATCATGACCTAGTCATATTATCCCGATGACTGCAGTACATAAGAGAACTAGTTCCGTATCCTACGTGATCATCATCTCCACTATGACTGGAGTGATACTTCCATCTTGACATCACACCCAACACACTACAATTCTCAATATACCCAGCAGAGGAGTACACAGAACCTGTTAAAGCCCTGGACGACCAAAACCAAAGTACATTGATTGTCGCAAGTATTAGCGGTGCAAGTCTCAAGTTAAGACCAAATACACCTACCCTGATTTCGGACTTCCATAGACACATAGTCATACTACCAATGGAATTCCGAGGGGTCTATCCAGAGCGAAGCTGTTTTCCGTACCAACGGTAAAACACAACCTCCTACTACACTTGCATGAGTATCCTATACCCAAATATATAAGAACTATGACGTTATGCCCTAACAACGCGCACAAGTGTAATACTAGTATTTTTCGCATTATCGATGTACAATCTCGATAATACTCTAACTAGGGATGTTTAATGATTAATCCTTCGTGGATTGATACTGTCTCATATCATCTCAATCCGGATCTAATCATATGGACCTTTCATCATTTATATATCTAGGTGATCTAATCACAAATGATAAAAGGGAAATTTCCTATGTCACATAGTTAATTTGTACAACAACACCATGATCTGTACAAATAGTGACGCTATGGGTCATAACTGTCCAACATGGGTTCGCTCTTCTAACTGCTTCCTAGATCTTCGTTCTCTATTCTTGCTATAAGTCTGAGCTATGACACTCTGCTCTATGATCTATACTGGTACTTTTATCACTTCTAAATGCCTCAAACCTCACGGGCCTATTCTTGTATACTCCCACAGATTTCTACTGACTTTGGGCTAATCTGTAGGTTCTACTAGGTTTTATCTATCTTGTGGACTTCTACTAGCACTGAAAGCCTCTTGCTAACTTGCCTTGGTCTTAGGGCTATGCTAATTTCTCTTCTTTATATCCTCAAGACTTCCTTAATCTCTTTCTGGGTCATCTGCCTTTCAAGGTCCTTTCATTTCTTGAGATGGAGTCCAGTTAGGTTTTCTTACGGTCGCCTATACTCAGGCTGATAGGAACTGCTTATATCTTATTATTTCTTTTCTTTATGCCTCAGGGAGTTTCTTTATCCTTGTTCTAGTACTTTATGTCCTGATGGAGTCTATTGCTCATGTAGGATAGGTATGAGATAGGCTCAGTCATGGCAGCTTCCTTATCTGGTGTCACAAGAGGGTTCAAAGACTAGATAATTTAAGCTCTTGTCTCTATCGGATTGATGGGGGTAAAGTAACTAACCATTTTTATTTCCTTCTTGTGAATCTGGCTCTGGGTTTGAGGATCTGGAATTCTCTAAATCCTCTTTGGCATCTTAATCCATTTGGACTCTCAAGACTAACCTTGATTTCCTACTTCTGTTATCTTGCTGGCTTTTTCCTTGCTACTAGGGGAACTTACTATCTATACGAAGTACTCGGTGGCTATTGAATTCGCTTGAAGGAAACTTTTCCGAGGAGGGATGGAATCTTACATTTACTAGGAAATTATGAAACTTGCTGGGGTTTTCTCTATTCTCTTGGCTACTATAGGTTCCTGTACTTTCTTACTGATCTGATTCTGTATCTCTATCTTTTATTACTTCTGACTACTTAATCATCCTTACACTTTCCTTACTTCTCTTCTAGCTTTCTCTTTCTCTTTTACTTTCTTGGATAACTTTCTTTGGAACTTACTTTCTGGTTTCCTAGCTTGTACAAAACTTCAGGGAGTAATCTAGGATGATTACGGAATGATTCCTAACTAGAGTAAGGAAAAAGGATTCACGTCGCTATTTGATATCGAATAAATAAGTTTAGGTGAAATATGAATGAATTATTAATATTGGATATTGAATAATTCATTCGATAATTTAAAAAGTTTTAAAATTATGATTTCACCCAAACGGCACTTCTGCCACGCTCTTTGCCCAAAACCCCAACAAAAATGGTATCAGAGTGTAACATCCCCAAGCCGGGAGATGCTACCGGCAGGGGATAGACAGTACTAAGCCTCTTACTCTGATAACTGCCAATCAATATATGATATTCTTTTCTCTAATTATATATATATATAGTATGTATGGGACCGTAGCCCAGACTCAACAACATATCATGGAAAATCAACTCAAAAAAAAAAGAACTGTATACATAAATCACACGTCTTTACAACGACTATCACACAACCAAAGACTATTATATGACTTCTTTTTTACTTTGACTGGACTCTTACTCTCTAACTTGAACTTGTGGACTCCATACCCTAGTGACTGCATCAGTATCCATCCTCTCGAGCTCGTCCTTTGGGAATACCTGCAAAACAGACATTGTGAGTGGGGGTTAGACCGTTGTACGACCTAAGTGAGTGGACGAAAAATGAAAAACTGTTATAAAAACATTTAGTTCTAAAACCGAAAACTCATGAAATGGCTTGATAAGAAAACTGGGTTCTGTCTTAAATCTCTGAGCTTCTTTCTAAAAATCTCTTATAAAACTGCTGTTTCTGGAAACTTTATTTTCTAAAAGTTCTTTCTGAAAACTATAACTGAAAACTATTTCTGAAATCTGTGTCTCTGTCTGAAAAGCTTGACGCATAGGGGCGTTATGTATCGACGTCCCCCCATATGCCTAACTGGAGCCAGCGTTGCAAATCCATGACTTTGGGGCGTTACGTATCGCCGTCCCCCAAAGCATGCCACTATTGTCATTGAAACTGGTGGTCTTGGGCCGTTACTTATCGCCGTCCACCAAGCCACAAACTATAACTGGGGGTGCGGAGCTATGCTACCACCCAAGCTTTAAAACTAGGGTCTATGGGCGTTACGTATCGCCGCCCCCAAGCCACAAACTAGAACCAGGGGTGCGGATCTATGCTACCACCCAAGCTCTGAAACTAGGGTCTAGGGGCGTTACGTATCGCCATCCCCCTAGCCCTGTTCTAGGATCTGGGGGCGTTATATATCGTTGTCCCCCCAGTCCTCTACATGTGCACATGTCTCTGTCCGTCAATTCCATCTCTATATCAGTTAAATACTGGGGTGGGTTTTTCCCCATGCTCTGAAAACATAAATCCATGTTTTGGATCTCAAAACTGTAAGAAACATTTTCTGAAAACCATTTTTTTTCTAAAATATTTTTCAAAGTATGCTCAATGAAATGTAAGTGATGAAGTAACTGACTAATGCCCTAAAAATGAGAATAGTAGGTATGATGCAGAAAACAATTAAATAAAATCAGTTTTGAGAAAAGATGTCCACTCACAGTTTTGGAATCTAGCCGACATTACTCGCTTGCTGAAGGAATTCTGGTTCCTGCGATAATCTAAAATTGACAATCTTGGTTAGAACTGGGCTGGGGAACATATTTCGAAGTAAACTAAATTCGTCCACTAAAGTACTTATATCATTTCAAAGCGTATTATCTTATATCATGACGTTTTGTGTGATGGCAGACTGATACGAGACCCATAGGGCGGCCTTTAACACGCTGGGGTGGAACTGGAATGGTTTAAAATCAATTTGGCGGAAATTATGTCTTCGTGTCGTGACGTAAAGGTCTTACGCATCGCGACGCGCATCATCCAGAAGTATGTCTAATTTTCCCAGGCTTTGTCGCGACTCAAAATTTCCTACGCATCGTGACGCGAACCACACCCGTGAATTCCAGCACACGTCGCTACCTGAGCTCTTCCTGCGTCGTGACGCAAACCTGATTCCCATATTTCAGCATTTATTTCCTCATGCGATTCTTACCAAATGCATCCTCATGTATATGTAATCAATCCAATACACTATCCATCACATTATATCAATTCTACACATTTTAAACTACCATTTTATAATCAAAACAATTATTTAATCTCATAAATCTTATCTTAAACTCATTACCTAAAACTTTCTAATTCTTGAACATCCTCCAATAAAACCCATTTCTTAGTTTACTAATCACTTCATCACCACTACTAGCATGCCAATGAAACTACCACAAGATTATTTAATCAAAATTTCATAACTTAAAATTTGGGTCAAGATTCTTCACCTCACTTTTTTTGGATGTTCCTCATTCCTTAAGTTCCATGGATGCCAAAGCTTCTTTGCTTCTCCCTCTCTTCTCTTCTTTCTTTCTTTCATTCTTATTCTTTCTTATTTCTTCTTCTTCTTTCTTTTCTTCCTCTCCTCACGTCTTCTTCTTTCTTTTCATTTCATTTTCCTTTTAATTTTAGTGAATTAGTGAATAGTGAGTCCTTTATATAGTGGGGGTTGTATGATATTTGGAAGGTTGGGGAAAAGTGTAGAAGTGTTTATAAAATTTGAGATTTTTACATTTGACCCTAAAATCACTATTAATCTGAAATATTGACTTATGTTTTTGACCTATTTCTATTCCAATATTGGAAAAATATTCAACGCGGAAGTTGTAGGTCTCGATCTCCGCTTTCTGACAATATAAAATTCATAAAAATTAGAGTTTGTATGAAAATGTTACGTCCCAAATACCACGGGATGTCCAAATGGGAACATTGTACAGTCTCATCTCGGGAATTTGAGGGATATACCGATTGTCCCCAAAGTCATTCCATGAGTATATTTGAGTCTCAACATACTTTATTTTATTTGCCTTCGTCCCTTTCGTAACAGTACAATTGTGTACATTAGTAAAAATTATCGGTAATTACAAATTCTCCCCTCATTAAATAGGATTCGTCCTCGAATCTTTTCCAAACTTGGGACCCTGCCATAGATCAGAGGGTTTACGGGCTCTCTTCATGTACCACTAGCTGTACTGACTTTATAATTATAACTATCTTGTTTCATCTGGTAGGACATTTTTACCTTTCTATGAACTAACTCATGTCCGCCTCAATCTTTCTATTATCTTGGCTTCTGTTTCATACCTTATGCTTCTTAAATTCTTGATTGAGAGGGGGGATCTGCATCCTATTCCTATAATTTCTGCTGGTTACTTTACACTACGGCCTTGTTAAAGTCCTTATGATGCACCAAAGACCTTATTTCTAAATCTTTCATTGTACTCTACTAATTCTAGCTCATTACCCGCATTAGTTATCAATTCTGAATCATTCTAGGTCTGTGGTTTATGTCCACTCCTTCTATTTCTTGACTGTCAAGACTTCTTATATTTATTTCATAACAAGGTATGTTCTAAGAATCTCCTTACTAAGAACATAATGCCCTTTTACGTATTCCGCATAACTATTGGGCTAGGTTTTTCAACTTTACTAACGGCTCTTTTATCTCTGTAGGTATTTACGCTTCTCTAACTGGGTTGTTTTACTTTGGTTTTGACTCCTGAAGGTATATACATCTACCTTCGTACTAGGCTGTTTACCAGTTCCTTGCTACAATTCTCTTGCCTCAGCTTATCTGTATTACTTAAGACCTTATAATGCAGGGTCAGACTCTTTATGTAGTCCTTGCTTACTATTATCACTTATCCAATGGCTTCACTGGGAGCTTAACTGTATGTATACTTCTACTTATATTTTCTTCATACCCTTACTTTCATCGCTACTGCAAGTCTAGTTACAGTGTTTTTTACTAACTTGTTCTTCCAAAGGCTACTGCTATTAAGGATCATCGCTTAATTTTTATGCAACTATACATTGTCTTGGAGATTCTCCTACTCTACTAAATGCAATTTTGCAGTAACTTATCTCCTCATTTCCGTACTATTTGATACATTTACCAAACCACCCATACCCGTGGCTTAGGCCGTCCTAAAACTGTAGTGGTTTGGTCAACTAAGTCTGGGGCTGGGTACTTAATATGCTTTACGTGAACTAACACGTAAGGGATCTTTGGTTGCATTTCGAATACGAAACGTTGTAGTTACACATTTTGTCTTTACTTACTAGGTATTCTTCTACTACCGTCACTGAACCTCCACAACTTTACTTCTAATCTTTTTCCTTTGCACTCTTCTTGTCTTCTGCTTGTCTTATGCTATACTAAGAACTCCCATTGTCTATGTCTCTGGTTCCTTATCCGAAGGATATCATTTCCTTTATCTATCCATTACTGTGTCTAACACTAGTTCCTTTGTATCCTAGTTAATACTTGACAACTACTTTATCCTTGTACAATACCATATGAACAATGTTTTTCCTAACTCTTTGATCCAACACTGTCTCTTACTTTTATTCTATTCTTAAACTATGTCTGAAGGTTTTTTGTCCAGTTTTCTTCCATAATACTTTCACTTATTCCTGGGAATTTCTTGAGGCAATCATCAGGATCCACCTCTGCTGCTGTTGTCTAACGAGGGTTGGGAGGGTGAGACCTTGTTCTGAGGCCTTTCTGGTTATGGTGATCTAGTTGCACATAAGACTTATTTATAAGTTTAGAACCTCCGTGTATACATGTCTGATAACTTTCCTCACACTAGGGTACAACTGCTAAAACTGTCTGGTTGTCTCTTCCAACTTTACATCTGATTACCTTCGACCATTGCACTTACTGCCCCTTCTGCGAAGTCATTCTAAGGTCGTGCTTTCTAAGAACTTCATAGTACCATCTCTGTACTTTTTCCTATCTTATCTTTGTTGTTTAGCCTTCTAAAGTTATTACTTCCTCTCTTTGGGTGCCACTATACTCTCTTTACTATTTTTCCTTAAGAAACTCACTATGCAGCTTAGGTTTCTTTTTTATCTCAGTTCCTTGAACCCCTTACACCTTTACTTTCCTTAAAACTCTATCAATCTCGATTATTTAGGACTTCTTTTACTAAATCTCTAGTTCAGGTATTACTTTTTACCTAGTTTTTTCCTTCTCATCTTAGTTCCTTGAATTCCTTATATCTTTATTTCCCTGGAAACTCCTTCATCTTTGATTGCTTAAGGCATCTCTTATTAGTTCTTGGGTTCAGGTACTATTCTTTATCTAATTTCTCCTTCTCATTACCATGGTGTAGACACTGCATTTTTGCATAGAAGCCCGATGATGAGCCTCGTATGGAGGCACTACCTGATAAGTCGCGGAAGTCACGAGAAACAGACGTCGGAAGGGAAAAATTCAAGAAATAAATACATCAACAAATTTAACTCGCTATTTGGCCTCAAGTTCGCTCGATTAATCCTTATTTTAAAATATTAGCATCGGCCCAAAACCCCGCATCCATCCAAAGCAACACGCCCAAGCCCACCAAAGAGTCAACTCCACATGCCCAGGCCCACCAAATCCCCTCAAAAAATATCCAACACATTAAACACATGTTAAAATCTAAATAAATCACCTTCCTAATTTAAATAAATCACATGCCTAAATTAAATAAATCAAATCAAATCTCATAAATCCCTTTCCTAAACTAAAACAAATCATCTTCCTAAATTGAATAGATCTTTTCCATATAACACACTAATTGAATATACCCCCCATGATGGCATGATTTCTTTCCTACCCAAATAAGGACAACCCTAACCCTCTCTTATAAAAAGACACAGAAACCAAACCCTTAGACACTCTCCCTTAGCTCTAACTCTCACGGTAAAAAACACAAAAGAAAACAAACCTAAACACGTCTTCTCTCCTCTCCACACGCCCCTCTCCCTTTTGACTCCTCACGGCATCACCCAAAAACATAACAAATAAACCATTCTCACAGCCTTCACAACTCGGCCAAACCAAGAAACAATAAAGGAATAAACCCTCACGCAGCCCTCACATAAGCTAGGCACTGCCACGCCACCTTGCTCCACTTTGACGCAGCCCTCACAAACCAAAAAACCAAATTCAGCAGCTCTCCGCACTCATGCTCCTCACTCTCGCATATATCATCTCTCTCGGCCCTAACAAACACAGCCATGGCCCAAAAAAATCAACACGCAAACAACAAGCAAAAATGCCCTCACACAGCCTGCCCTCATCCACGGCATATCCACTCACTCACGCACACACTGCCCACTCGTCACACACAAACCCCACTCAAGAAGCAACTCTCGGCAAACTGCCAGCTCACGCACATATGCCCCTTATTAACACAAACCACCTGCACGACCCTCTCTCTCATTCTCCATAAATAAGCCATTCATCTTGCACGCCAACCCCACACACGCACTGCCCTTCACCCATTCAACACGCACAATGCCATTCACTCAAAACCAGTGGCCGAATAACCCTTTAAACAGCCCCAAAACTAGTCCCAAAAACAGTCCCCAAAACATCCTCCTGAACCACCGAGAATAACTCTTAAACAGAGGCCAAAACAGTAGCCTGATCATCAAGAAAAACAACAAAGAAAACAGCGGAAATGACAGTCCAAAATAGCGGGAAACCAGAAAAGTAACGGAGCATTAACCCTTTCGGCGACGACGTCCAACGCGTTCCCAGGAAGCGACTTAAAAGGTAAGACCTGAGGGCACCCTTTATTATATTTTATTTTGTCGTCTTGGAAACAACATACTTGATTGGACGTGAAATACGTCCAACCGGGCATTCGAAGTCCTACATTGAAAACGGCCAAATTCTTTGGTCACATATTTATTATTCCGCATTTATTTCGTATTATTAGTCTTTTATTATTTCACATTTAATTTACATTTATTGTTGTTTTATTATTCCGCACTTTCATTTTGTGTTATTTATTTTCCTTGTTATTTCACATGTTTGTCCCTTCGGTTATTTATGATTATATGCATTATCGTATGTTATGTCTGTCTACATTGGGTTAATGATTGAGTGTTGCCTCTCGTGGTATATCGGATGGAAACCCAGACGTAAATTTCGTAGCCGAATTCGAATGGATGGTAGTGCGGTCTGTACTTGGGATACAACTCCATGTACCGCTAAGGGAAACACTCATGCATGTGTTTATGTGATTATAGATGTCTTTTTTTCGTTATCTCGTTCGAATGCGTTTCCGAACGCTACTTGAACGCATACATTTGGCCTTATCCTATTCGAACGTGTTTCCGAACGATAATCGAACACGTGCATCATGTTTATCGTTCGAACGCGTTTACGAACGCTACTCGAACGCGTACATACTAGACATATTATTTCCTCATGTTTCATGCATATTTCCCTCTTTGGTTATTCCTTTCTGCATCATGTGCTTAAATATCCCTTCTTTATTGTAGTATCTTTTATTGTTTCTATTAATGTTCATGGGTATGCAAACTTGTGTGTTGATTAAATAATCTTGCATGTGCTGGATAAGACTTGGTTATACTATTGCATAAATCTTTTCATTACAATTGGCATAAGTAAGGGACCATTTCGAACCCAACGGTTTGAGTTCTTCCCTTGCGAGGGGTGAGTGCGGCCTTAGATCATTTCCCAGTTCACGCTGGGTGGCGACTTTTTTTTTCTCTGGTTTAGTCCCCCGTGGGCTACTCCGTACTCCCGACCGGGCCGTGAGCCCGGGACAACGTCATCCACTTCTGTGTCCTACAGTCTGGCGACTCCACTGGGGATAGAGAATCGGCCCCGAAATAATGTCTTATAATGTTTGCGATTTTTTCTTTAGTTAATCATGTCTACAAGGGGGTTGGTACCAAGGGGTTTAACCAAAGGCATTATTAGAGTTGGATAATGGTTTGGTGTCTTCCTTCATTCACTACCTTTTGCAGGCAAAAGGAAAAGCTGTGAAGACATCTAGATAATCATTTACTCAACGTTTACGTTGATGGACTAATTTGGAGGATCTATTATTTATTCATGTCACCAAGACGATTAGAGCCTAAGAGGCAAGGGTATTTAAGAGAGTTCGCTCCACCCTCCCTCTGGAGAATCTTTAATAGAGAAATCCATTTGACAGCCCTTCAGGTATCGAGAAGTCGTTTTCACTCGAAGCGGCGGATCATTATATGGTATCACCACTAGTCGGCACGTACCTTAGGGTATAAAAAATGTGCACTCACTTGGTCGCTCGAACCCTTGAGTGGGGAGACCTAGTTGTGGGCAACCCTTTCGCCGGCGAGAGCCTTTGTCTATACCCCTATAAACCCGCATGTGAACCATATTTGTATGACCTATAGAAGCAACCCTTGAGTGGGGAGACCTAGTTGTGGGCAATCCATGACTTTGCGGTGTTACGTATCACCTTCCCCCAAAGCATGCCACTACTGTCCCTAAAACTGGTGGTCTTGGGGCGTTACGTATCGCCGTCCCCCAAGCCACAAACAAAAACTGGGGGTGCGGATCTATGCTACCACCCAAGCTCTGAAACTAGGGTCTAGGGGCGTTACGTATCGCCGTTCCCCTAGCCTTGCTCTAGGATCTGGGGGCGTTACATATCGTCATCCCCTCATACCCCAAAAACATAAATCCATGTTTTGTATCTCAAAACTGTAAGAAATATTTTCTGAAAACCATTTTTTTCTAAAACATTTTTCAAAGTATGCTTAATGAAATGTAACTGATGAAGTAACTGACTAATGCCCTAAAAACGAGAATAGTAAGAAAATTGTTAAATAAAAATTAGTTCTAAGAAAAGATGTCCGCTCACAGTTTTGGAATATAGCCGGCATTACTAGCTTGCTGAAGGAATTCTGGTTCATGCGATAATCTAAAACTGACAATCTTGGTTAGAACTAGGCTGGGGAACATATTCCGAGGTAAAATAAATTCGTCCACTCAAGTACTTATATTATTTCAAAGTGTATTATCTTATATCACGATGTACTGTGTGATTACAGACTGATACGAGACCCATAGGGCGGCCTCTAACACGCTGGGGTGGAACTGGAATGGTTTAAAATCAATTTGGCGGAAATTCTGTCTTCGCATCGCGATGCAAAGGTCTTGCCCGTCGCGACGCGCATCATCCAGAAGTATGTCTAATTTTCCCAGGTCGCATCATGACTCAAAACTTCCTAAGCATCGCGACGCGAACCACATTTGTAAAGCTTCCCGTGAATTCCAGCACGAGTTGCGACACGAGCTCTTCCTGCAACACGACGTAGACCTGATTCCCAAGTTTCTGCATTTCTTTCCTCATGCGATTCTTACCCAAATGCATTCCCACTATATAAGTAATGAATCTAATATACTATCCATTATATTATATCAATTCTACACCTTTTAAACTACCATTTTATCATCAAAACAATTCTTTAATCTCAAAAATCTTATCTTAAACTCATTACCTAAAATTTTATAATTCTTGAACATCCTCCAATAAAACCCATTTTTTAGTTTACTAATCACTTCATCACAACTACTAGCATGCCAATGAAACTACCACAGGATTATTTAATCAAAATTTCATAACTTAAAATTTGGGTCAAGATTCTTTACCCCACTTTTGTTGGATCTTTCTCATTCCTTAAGTTCCATGGATGCCAAAGCTTTTTTGCTTCTACCTCTCTTCTCTTCTTTCTTTATTTCCTTCTTCTTCTTTCTTCTTCTTCTCTCTTTTCTTCCTCTCCTCACGTCTTCTTCTTTCTTTTCTTTTCATTTTCCTTTTAATTTTTTTGAATTAGTGAATAGTGAGTCCTTTATATAGTGGGGGTTGTATGATATTTGGAAGGTTGGGGAAAAGTGTAGAAGTGTTTAGAAAATTTGAGATTTTTGCATTTGACCCTGAAATCACTATTCATTCAAAATTTGGACTTACATTTTTGACCTATTTCTGATATAATTTTGGAAAAATATTCAACGCGGAAGTTGTAGGTCTCGATCTCAAATTTCTGACGATATAAAATTCATAGAAATCAGAGTTCGTATGAAAATAGTACACCCCAAATACCACTAGCTGTTCAAAGGGGAATATTGTACAGTCTCGCCCCTAGACTTTGAAGGATTTACCGATTGTCCCCAAAGTCATTCCTTAAGTATATTTGAGTCTCAACATAATTTATTTTATGTGCATTCGTCTCTTTTGTAACAGTATATTTGTGTACAATAGTAAGAACTATCGGTCGTTACACAGAGCAGGTCTGATCCTTCATCCATTACATTAATCATGCTTGATATATGATATATAATCCAATTTTGATGTTTTCATATGCATGTAATTTAGATATTTCTTGAATTTTCGGTTCTACACTAACGGGAAACGTAACATAAATTTAATGGTTAAATTTAGTAATGTTTTCTAAAGGTAGAATTGAATTGTTTAGAAAATGATCTAGATTAAAATTCTACATATGATGTAGAACAATGCTTCCTTGAGGAATATCCCCGCTTAAATAAGGCTGTAAAGTAACATGTATTGGATACATGTTTCTTGGTCCGTCTTGTCAATACGGTTTATGAGTATATTTTTATGGCTACATCCGAGATCGTGCCAAAGCAGTGAGGGTGTAGTTAATAGAATTTTATCTATACCGAATGTATATTTGATACTAGACAAATTAAAGTGAAAGTGGAAATCCTGAATGGGCCAAAGCTGTCAGGACTACATCGGTAGCTTGAGTTTGTCATTGGCAAGTGAAGCCTTGATACGCCTCCTCGTGAACATGCCAAAGCTGTCATAAATGAGAAATGGTCAGGGCCAAAATCAGGAGTCACAGTGAGTGTGATTGACAATGAGTTGTCTACCTAATGAATATATGTATGCGAGATCGTGCCAAAGCTGTGAGTCGAAATATATTAATGGGATCATACTCTCAATATTGAATTCCCGTTCTCCATTGGGATTACTGTATTACGTAAAGTAGTGGGAGACACTGCTGGGTTAAAAATCCATAACTGAGGCAGTGCGTAATTTTATGAAAATTGTTGATTTTGTTTTCCTTTATTCTATATTGTTGATAGAAATATACTTCTAATCCACTGCATGCATATTATTTGAATATGTTTTCTGACTTTACTTATGGTTGCGTATTTCTAGAATAGGTTCTAGAATGTTATTAGACTTGGATATTGTTAGATTAGTCAAAACCATCGGGAATTGTTGTTCCGATTTTCTTGAAAATCAAGATGGTTAGTGACTTAGTTTCTAAGTCACGATAGGTAATATAAATAGATATTTGTTTTAGGATAATATTTTCTAGAAAGAATAGTTTCTTGTGCAGTAATAATTGACACGAATCAGTTCATGTCTCGAGATTTTTGACTAGCAATAAGAAAAACTCATTAGGTATTTGTTTATCTTATAATGACGTTTCTTGGCTTTAGTGACTTTTAGAAGTCACGTGTTTGACACATTTTGGTAATCAATTATTTGCAATTGTTCTGAATACTTGAAGGCAAATTATAAAGTTAAAGAAATGAGATGTGTATAGTTGTGTATAGAGAATATCGATTCTCATAATACGACAACTGTGGGTATTGGATACTGGATCTCCCATCTAGTTATTTAAAATAATGTTTAATAATTATTTTGATATTTGATATCAGAACTTGTGACTATTAGATAGTTATTGGTTCTTTATAAATAATTGTTACATATTTTAATATGACTAGTAGTGTCATTGATGAAGAGATGAACATTAAGAAAATATTCGCTTAACTAAATAACTTAGAATATTGCTTTATGAGATTTTATCAAATAAGCATTAGATGCTTATTTCGTATGGTAAAGGATGGTCTGATATAAGATCACACCATATATCCTTATCCATTTAATGAATATTGTATTCGGGATGTGATTAAATCTCATTTAACCAATGATTGTCATTGGATAACTGATTTATTAAACTAATACTTTGGAAGTATGTAGTTTAATGAATTGTAAATTTCCATGGATAGTTTTCTCTACTTCGTAACTTAGTTAATAAATTCTCATGACTTAGTTGCATGTTTCTAAAAGAATATATATTGAACGTCTTGAATGATTCGAGAACTTTAAATATGTTTTCTAATGAGACGCGGGTAGAATATTTTGAATGGTTCAAAGATATTCTATTTGAAATGTTGAAAACTATATTTTAAAATTCATCGTGAATCTTTGAATTGTTCAAGGATGTTTGATATGATCAAACATATGAATTTATGAAAATTAGTTCTAAGATTATTTAATGAATGTGATTCTTACTCAATATTATTCTTCTACGATTCCATTGTGATGGAATTGACCAATGAGAGAAATTGAATCTTATATGATTTGATTCGTTTGATATTGAGTGTTACCGAATTAGTTTCAATACTTTTGGGGTTATGCTCCAGTTACACTAATTCATCCTTTTAATTATTGTTCCATTAGTTTCTACAGTTACGTATATGATATGTATAGGTAAAAAATTTGAATCTTAAAAGATTTAAGATTTGAATCTTTCTTTTGTATAATGGTTATATGATTGAAAGTACTTGTGCCTCGGAGGTACAAGTAAAGTTTATCATTTATTCTATTTAATAGAATATTGTATTCTATTTGATAGAATATTTTTTATATAATCACGTGTAATAAAATTGTTTTATTACTTAGTGTGTAACATTCGATATTCACATTTGTAGAAAAGACTTGACTTATTGAAGTCAAATGCCAGGTTGATAAACTATAAATGGAACTACATAATTAATTAGATGAAATGACCCTACGATATCTTCCTTATAAGTTTAATAGGATGTCAAAATCATTTAGAAAGTATTTGATACTTAATGATTCTGTTGTTTTCTTATTGAAGAAAATTATCCTATAACTTATAGTGGGAGCGATATTTGATATCGATTACAGAAATTACCATTGAACCATAGATCTAAGATTGTTCATAGCTTACTACGATCAACTTTTGAACTTGATTAAGCTTTTGTTATGAATCGTTCATAAAATGTGCAAATTATTTGCACAGCAAAAGCAAAGTGAGCTTGTTAAAGGTTTGACCTTTATAATATGACATTGAGAAAAATTTTACTCAGTGATATATTGTAGATTCTGAGGAAACTTGTCTCAAGTCGCACTAATTAAAATATTAAAGATTTATTGGTTGATGTTGATATTAAACTATGTATTCTGGCTAAAGAATGCAAAGTGGCGTACCTCAATAGTTTCTTCGAATGAGAGATCTGTTGTGGTTTCTTTGTTTGAAGAGTTCGTTCTAGAATGGCCCTAGAGTTTGTATTATGCTAAGATCATAGTTTGAATTAATGTAACTGGATTAGTTTTGATTCTAATTATAACGTTAGATGGTCTACGTCATAGAAAGTCAGAAAAGTTGCAGTGGGAGTGTCACGAATGATACTACTATATTAGTGGAATTAGTTGTAACTTATGAATTATTGACTTATGAAGTTACATAGTGACCTTATAGATTAGAAGTTTTGATATTAGTGTTGTGCTTTCGGTTGTCTCATAGTATTTGGATTTGATCCTTAAATACATAGACAACTCAGTAGCTGTAGCACACTATTAATGTCGCATCTGAGTCATATTGATGTAGAACTTGGGTTCTAAAAAATATGAATGATGATGGCTAAGGAAAATGATTGGGTTTGTTGGATAGACTCAATTTGTTAAAGCGGGCTTACTTGTTGTTGCTTACCTCTTGAGTGCTAGGTGAGCTCTTGAAGGCCATGGGTATGTGATACACATTGAGATGTGTATATGATACCGTGGATTGGGACTAGAGCAAGTGGGAGAAATTGTTAGGGTTGGTGTTCAAAGTGCCAATCCGGATTGTATTTATGTCTGATTCATAAATACGAACAATTTCTTTTTCCATAATATTACTTATTTAATGGTAGCACCTCTTGTCTTTTATATACATATTCGATCTAATTGCGATTAGATATCTAATTTTGATTAGATTGAAACTAAATTTGATTTAGTGATATATGTATATTACACAAAGACCCTAGGATTTACAATATAGTGCGCAGTTACAACGTAGTTTGTAATTGACATTGGGAAGCATTACTATAAGTTGTATATCCTTAAATATAGTTCCTTGTCAAGATTTAATAACACGGGTTGGTTAGTATAATCCGCTGAGACCAGTACATGTCGTATATCGTGACTTGATCTGATGGTTTATCCCAATGAACCATGAGTCTCGGGAGACTCGTATAGACATGTAGGTGTTTATTTTATTAACACTGAATGACTTACTGAAGATTTCCTAATAAATGGTACACCAACGTCAATAGGAATCTTCTCGAGTTGAGTGAGTATAGTGGTCATTCGACTTGAGATACCACTGTGGATATATGAGTTATCCTCCACACTTTGATGGCAGTCACGTCACCGATCTATTTAGATCAGACCTCCGCATGTTCGTTGGGTGTGGACTGATGCTCATGATATCATGTGCGTATCAAGATAGAATCTGTCAGTCCTGTTTATAGGGCATAGGTATCCAATACGTGTTTGCGATCTAGTAAATCCATGGACGTGGTATAACTTCGGTAATCAGTTCCGAGTGTTATTTAGAGATCGTAAATTTGAAAAAGTTGACTATATTATACCGAAAGGATTTGCCATTCTTATCTATATCCCATGTATAATATGGATAGCCTGTGACATAGGGATTATACATATGTAATGACCTCGACTTGCATAGTTTAGCGAGATTATCTGTGGTCGTCATAATTCATGAGTGGGTGAATTATGGACACAAAATTGGATTTCGTGACGGATAAACCTAAACTTAGAGAGTCCCACAATATGAAGTGTACTCGTTGAGCACTTGGGCAACGCGTTGTGAATAATACTTCATCGGATTAAAGGAGTTAATTCGAATAGTTTAATCGGTTAAAAGAAAACACATGCTTTAAGGGATTTTGGTCAATCGTAATTATTGTGTATTTGTATTTGATACATAATTTGATTAGATACACATTAATTAAGTGTCAAATGAGTTTTTGACAGATGTCATAAATATATGTATTTGCTATTTAATGTAAATAAAAATACATATATAATAACAATTATATTAATTAATTATTTAGATATTTAAATAATTAAATGATAAACTTTTTTCATAATAGTTATGATAAATGTTTAATTATAATTGGTTACATGTGGCATGATTTAATTAAACTTTAGGTGTGCAAATTTGATTTGCTAACATAAAGTTTGATTTTGTTTAATTTGATTAAAATGAAAAATGACCAAAATACCCTTCCTACTTACCCTAAGTCGGTCATGACCATAATTATTTAAGGTGAAAAATTTATTTTCTCTATTATCTAACACCATGGCCGAAAATCCTGTCTTCCAAAAGCTCTCAAATTCGTTTGATGAAACAAAGGAAGAAATTGAAGAAAAATCAAGAAAGGCTTAAGGAAATTAGGAGTTCTAAAGGTAATCTTCTATATATCCCTAAGCTTAGAAAATTGGTTTCTTATTCTTGATTTACTACAATGGTTCTAGGGATTCTTTACTTCTTAAATTAGAGCTTTTGGATATGAAGGATGGATTTGGAAGTGTTGAGCATGTGTGAAGTAGAATTGAAAGATATTATTGTAATATTTGTTCAATTTTGTCATTTGATGATAAGTTTCCATTCTAGAGTGTTATGACCACTCTTGTAATGCCTAAAATTTTTCTTGGGTGCTTCATTGGTGGTGACTTGAATTGGTGTTTTGATTAATATGATTAATGTTGAAAAAGTTGGATTAAAGCATGAAAAATTGATTATTTTTGTTGCAAAATCAGATCTGGAAAAAATGGGTTGATTTTGATGAAAACGATATCATTTAAATGTATTGGATGTGTTATGGGTGTTGGAACAATTTCCGAAAATTATTTCGGAGTTGAAATAAGTGAAAAACGGCGAAAAACGGCGTTACCGGGTGACTTTTGAGCCAACCGGGTGATGGCTGCCCAAAGAGTAAAATTGTCACTGTTCAGGCACCCATGAACTGCCCTAATACTATTGGGGCTGATCTGGGTAGCCCTCAAGTGTATTGGGTAGTCGGTTCGGTCAAAAATATGTTTTATGCCATTTTGCAGAAAAATATTTTCGTAATGGTTTCGCGATGTTTCTTAACTATTTATGTCAATATTTGATATCGAGTAAATATGTTTAGGTGAAATATGAATGAATTACTCATATTAGATAATGAATAATTTATTCGATAATTTAAAAAGTTTTAAAATTACAATTTCACTCGAACAGCGCTTCCGCCGCGTCCTTTGCCCAAAACTCCAACATAGATATCTAATTATGATTAGATTGAAAATAAATCTGATTTAGTGATACGTGTATATTAGAAAAAGATCCTAGGATTTGTAACGTAGTGCGAAGTTACAACGAAGTTTGTAATTGACAGTGGGAAGCGTCACTATAAGTTGTATATCCTTAAATAAAGTTCCTGGTCAAGATTTACTAACATGGGTCGGTTAGCAAAATCCACTGAGACCAGTACATGTTGTATATCGTTACTTGGTCGCATGGTTTATCCCAATGAACCATGAGTCTCGAGAGACTCATATAGAGATGTAGGTGTTTATTTGATAAACACTGAACGACTAACTGAAGATTTCCTAATAGATGGTAACCAACATCAATAAGAATCTTCTCGAGTTGAGCGAGCATAGTGATCCTTCGACTTGAGATACCACAGTGGATATATGAGTTATCCTCCACACTTTGATAGCAGTCATGTCACCGATCTATTTAGATCAGACCTCCGCTTGTTCGTTGGGTGTGGACTGATGCGCATGATATCATGTTCGTATCAAGATAGAATCCGTCAGTCCTGTGTACAGGGCATAGGCATCCTACACGTGTTTGTGATCTAGTAAATCCATGGCCGTGGTACAACTTCAAAAATCAGTTCCGAGTGCTATTTAGAGATAGTAAATTTGAAAGTAGACTATATTATATCGAAAGAATTTGACGTTCTTATCTATATCTCAGGTATAATATGGATAGCCTGTGACGGAGGGATTATTCGTATGCAATGACCTCGAATTGCATAGATTAGCGAGATCATCTGTGGTCGTCATAATTCATGAGTGGGTGAATTATGGACACGAAATTGGATTTCATGACAGATAAACCTAAACTTAGAGAGTCCCACAATATGAAGTGTACTCGTTGATCACTTGGGCAACACATTATGAATAATACAGATTATTCATAATACTTCACCGAATTAAATGAGTTAATTTCGAATCGTTTAATCAGTTAAATGAGAACACATGCTTTAGGGGATTTTGGCCAATTTATAATTGATGTGTATTTGTATTTGATACAAAATTTGATTTGATACGTATTAATTATTTATCAAATGAGTTTTTGACACATGCCATAAATATATGTATTTGTTATTTAATGTAAATAAAAATACATATATAATTAATACGTATTAATTAATTATTTAAATATTTAAATGTTAAATATTTAAATAATTAAATGATAAACTTTTTTCATAATAGTTATGATAAATGTTTAATTATAATGAGTTACATGTGGCATGTTTTAATTAAACTTTAGGTGTGCAAATTTGATTTGCTAACATAAAGTTTGATTTAATTTAATTGGATTAAATTTTAAAAATGACCAAAATAACCCTAGCTAAGTCAGCATTAGTATTTTTTTAAGTAAAAAATTTTCATTTCCATTCTAATGGCCTCCATGGCCGAAAGCCTCCTTCAAAAATATCTCAAAATTATGCTTGATGATTCAAGTTGAGAAATGAAGAAAATCAAGAAAAATGCTTAAGGAATTAGATTATTAAAGGTAATTCTACATATCCCTAAAGCTTAGAAAATTTGTTTCTTGTTTCTTGAAGATCTAGTGAGATCTAGGGTTTCTTCTTTTCTATATATTTGGGGCTTTTGGTTTTTGAGGATGAATTGGAAAGCTTATTGCATGTGTGAAGTTGTTTTGAATGATATTATTGTAATATTTATTCAGTTTGATCATTTGATGATATGTTGCCATTATAGAGTGTTATGACCACTCTTGTAATGCCTAGAATTATTCTTGGGTTGTTCATTTGTGGTGACTTTGGTTGGTGTTAAGATTAATTAGATTAATATTGGAAAATTGGATTTTAAGCATAGAAAATTGATATATTTTACCTCTGGATCAGATCTGGAAATACTGTGTATTTTGTGATGAAAAATATGTCATATGAATGTACTGGATGTGTTTTGGGTGTTGGAACAATAGCTGAAAATTGTTTCGGAGTTGAAATAAGCGAAAACGGTGAAAAACGGCGTTACCGGGTGACTTTTGAGCCAACCGGGTGATGGCTGCCCAAACAGTGAATTTGTCACTGTTCGGGCAGCCCATGAATTGTCCTAAAACTATTGGGGCTGACCTGGGCAGCCCTCATGTGTATTTGGTGGTCGGTTCGGTCAAAAACGTGTTTTATGTCATTTTACGGAAAAATATTTTTCGTAATGTAGTGTACGTATAAGGCATGAGGCTTACAGAGATGCCAACGCTATCTCCTGCCGGTCACGTTCTAGATTCTTCGGGATGTGACAATCATATAAACATAAATGTTATATATATGTACTATTTTAAATTATACTTACTTTTATAGTACAAGTGTGGTAACTTGCTGGGTTTTACAACTCACACCACAATATTTTGCTTGTTTTACATAGTAGTAACCACATTGGTCTACCATATAAACTTTTGGGAAGTCAGGCTCGAGACGAAGAATTAGCCAAGCTGCAGTCATCCGCTATAGAGTCCTGGGAAATATTAAAGAAGTCTAGGAGTTTTGTTAGTTATATGTTGGATTGTGCAATGCACATTATTATATGTATATAAATAAAAGTTTTGATGTGTAAGTGTAATTGTAGGCACGAAGCCCTTATGTATTGATGTTGAGATTTGTTATATCTTGAGTTTGAATAGGAGGCCCTTTTTGCATCTCTGATATTTGTGACAGGTCATTGTGGTACTGCACTGTGTTCCAGGTTTTCCAATTTTTAGTGTGCGTAATGTCCATTTTTTGTAAGTTTTGAGGCTCAGGAAAATAGGTTATTATAGCCTGATATAGTTTAAGATGACGTTGACTTCATTGAGGGGACCATATATATGAAACAATCTATCTCCTACCGGTAGCATCCGGCCTCCAGCGGGATGTTACAGCCCAATACAAATTTAAATGACACTAATTTGAGATTTGATTTCATTTTCAACAAAATATCTTTATGTTTTCCTTTAAATATCATTATTTTATGATTTTTTTTTTATAAAAAAATGAATTTTCGAAGAAGTTGCTTTATATGAAACTTCCTTCTAATTGAGATATATTTGATTTTGTTTACGACACCATATGATATATTTTTGCCATGGTACTCGTACTATGTTTTATTTATTTTAATAACATGACTTGTTACCCTCTGTCGACACAGTTCTGTTTCAGCCAATGTCTAGTCAGGGCAAATGACTCGGACATTGGACGTCTGGTTAATTTTCTAAATTATTTTCAAAATATTGGTTTTATAATGTATTTTCAAATGATGAGATTAAAATGGTTTATTTATGTTTTCTGTGTTTTAGTGTGGATGAGATTGATTGTATAAATTTTGCATAATGATTTTCGTTTCTGATGATGGATAATATTGACTATTTGGAATTTGTATTATGTTTTTCGATTCAAATGATGAATGACATTGATTGTTTGGAATTTGTATTATGTTTTCCATTCTAATAATGAATGATATTGACCATGTGGTAAATGTATTGGTAAAGTGTGTTTGATCAATTTGGTTAGGTGATTTGGCTTGTGTAATAGTAGCTTTGGTTAAGGTATCTGTTCGGACGGAATTCATCTCATACCTATTCTAAAATAGGTAATGAGTCTCATACAAGCTTCGTTTGATCGCATTGGTATACGGTTTGCATAAGTATGTTTAGGATGTGTTTCTCTTGCATTTCTGACACACACACACTGTAATATCCCGAGTTTTTCGGAACAGTGCAAGAAGATTTCTGAATTAAAGTTAACGACTTGGACGGGGTGGTAATCAAAAATCGGAGTTTCTGTGTTAGAAAATAGATCAGAATATTTTAAAGTGAAATTTCGTCACGTTGGAAAACATGTGATTTCGAGAACCGATTACGCGATTTCTGATTTTATCATTATATGCGTAAAAGTTTCTTGTTTCGAGTATAAATATAATAAACGAACTCCGATTGAGCTGATTCTAGAATAATCAGGCTCATTTTTCTGAGATGAACAACTTTCGTGTTGAACGCTTTTCAAAATTCGCATCAGAAAGGCTTCAAAATAGTGAATTTCCTAAAATACCCTTTAAAGTGGGGGCAATTATGTAATTTCTGGAATGGCATTATTTATGTAAGGCTTGTTACTGTTCAGTAATACATAATGAAAAAGAAAGAAGAGGATAAAGAAATAAGAAAAGAGGGAGAAGAGAGAGAAAGGTGAGGTGGCCGGCACACGGCCGGCCGGCCACCCCCGCCAGTGCACGCCAGCACCGCCGGCTTCACCTCGAGCGGCCTAGCCACATGGTGGCCGGCGATTTCCTTTATGGCTGTTGTAGCGGCGAGAAAAGTGGGAGAAAAATACGAGGTAGATTTTTCCAGTCCCGGCTCGTCACTTCATTTCACCGCCCGAGTCACCCGCCAAATCGAAGCTCTCAAAGAGTACTACAAGATAGCAGTGACGATTTTTCAGATCCATGCTCGGTTTCACACGAAACGAGGGAGGGAGATTCAGATGAATAGTGATCCACAGTGAACAGTAACTCCGATCGGAATTCTGTCAATTCCAGCGCATTCGTGGGATTATTTGGAGTCCGTATATGGCCTCGAAATCTCTGTAAGATCTTCCGGTAAAAATCCGCTAATTTCAAGTTTTCCACTAAATATTCGGATGTACCCATCAGTTTCGTAGAGTATCGTAATGATATAAATTGAATTGATTGAGTATTATTATATTGATAATGAGCATTCTGTAGAATCCGAGTGAAAACGGAATGAGTTTGTCGATCTGATAGAATATGTAAGTTTTCGGTAAAAGTGGATTTTTGCGTAGAATGATGTGTTTTGATTTTAACAATAGTTATGGGTTATTTATGATATTACGAACGTGTTTGGATAAATCCGGGTAGGTTTGGAGGGTTGAGAACCCTTCCGTAGCGTTTGTGGAAACTTTTTCCGAAGAATTTCCAAAAACACGTAAATCGAGGATTTAAGAGAACTAATGGTTTGGAATAGTTATAACGATGTTTGAAGATTACAGAAACTGAAAGTATTGAAAACGAACTTAATTTGGTTTTTTTAGAAAGTTTCGAGATTTTATCGTAGTTTAGTCGAGAACTCCGTAAGTCGTGTTTCTAACGGTATTTCGCCATTTATTTTGACAGATGTGACAAGACCTGGAGTGCTCACGAAGCCAGGTAAGTAACTCATGCGACGAGTACTTGAATGTTGAATAATGTTTAATATATATATATATATATATATAAATGGTTGGAAGTGTTTTGGATAAAATGAGGATAGTATGAGATGGTTTTGAGAATGGAGTTCAGGATTATGAGTAGTTAATCGACCACTACTTGTATGGATTTTTCTATTGATATGATATGAAGTGAGATATGTGATGAGCTTAATGTCTATGTGTATGTATGGATGTATGTAAGTGTATGAAACTGTAATGATATGTATTTGTATATGTGAATGAATATATATATATTATATATATATATATATATATATATATATATATATATGTATAAGTATATGTTCATGCAATTGTATACGTATGAGACGACAAGATAAGTATGATTTAAGTGTATAAGATTGGTAAAGAAAACAAGTTACGATTTTCGGATTTGTAGTAGCACGTGTAGAAGTGCGTTATTGGGATAGCTTTGTTATTGACTAATGCATACGATTTAGCTGTATAGAGATTGAGTTGGTATAAGCTAAGCCTTTACTAAGTTATAGAAGTACGTGATTGATAGAGTAAATATATGAATAGAAATGTAAATTTGGTAAGGTACTGTATCAATGTTTTCATATAAGAATTCTGAAAACAGATTATGTTTGATTGATAAGTAAAGAAGATGATGACTATTAAAGATTATGGTATCTGAATTTGAAATAATACGTATATTCATATGTGTGATGTATATACATAAATGCATGACTAAGCTTACGATAAAGCAGTGTATGATTTTTATTCTCCATTTGATGTCGTATCTGATTGTTTGTATGAACTTGTGATTGAAAAGAGAAAAATGATTGATTGGTTTTGGTTGCTTGTTCCTTTCGGAATCTGATGATGTATGTGATTGCTTGCACAAGAGTGTGTATTCGGTATATGAATGTGTAAGGGTAATGATTGATGATTTGAGGTGTATTAATCAGCACATATATTTGATTATGATTTATTATTGTGTACTTGAGCAATTCGAGAGGGTATGCATGATGTGATTATCAGTTATACTTCATTATATATGTTTGGATATAGGTATATGATGGTACTGATGTTGAGAGCGTCCCAGATATGTATATTTGTTAGATATTTGAGTATATGCGATTGGTAAGTTTGGACTTGTATGTATGTAAGCTATAGTATGGAAAGCATTTATAAATATGGGCAAAGGTAAATAAAGATTTTAAAACTTGATGTATAACATTATTAAGTGATAGATTTATGAGTTGGTACATGAGACGTTCATAGAATCATAAATGCATATATAGTTATGAAATGATTTTGATATGTGACCGAAAGAGAATAAAGATTAATTGATAATTGGAAGAATTTCGCATATGTGTAACAACCAGTAGGCATTTGGGTATTGAGTTCGTATTTATGGTTAGTTAAGGACCGATGAAAATTCAAGGGATTGTTAGAAAATTGGTAAAATCAGGATAAATAGTGGTTCTGATCTCATAATGATTTGATGATTCATATATATATATATATATATATATATTAGATAGTGAATGTTATAAAATGTTTAACTTTTATGTTTCGGTTGTGCATGGTTACTTACTGAGTTTTTATAACTCACACCAAACACGTTGCTAGTTTTGCAGATTGACTTCTAGATTGGTCAACCACTACAGCTTTGTAAGTCATGCTCGAGATGTGGATCACCCAAGTGGCAGTCACCCTTGCAAGTGTCATGGGATAAGCTTTAGAAGTGTAGGATTTGGGATTAATATTTTATTTATCGTGCTGGGCACGCTATTTATAAATATTAAGTAAATGTTTTGATTGTTGATGATATTGTGGACACAAAGCTCTTAATTGTTGATAGATGATGTGGGCGAAGCCCTTAGGATATGATTTTGATGAGATTTGTGTGGACTTTAGGTCCTTTTATTTGTTTGATGTCTTTTTAGATTCCCTTTGATGCTGGACTGTGATCCAGGTTGCCCGGTTTTAGGATACATCATGCCGAATTTTCGGTAAATTCAGAGGCTTATAGAGATGAGTCAATCATATCTTATGCCGGTAGCACCCTGCCTCTGCCGGGGTGTTACACACACACACACACATATTAGTATATCTTTAATCAGTTGGCTATTGATGATTGTGGTACCATTGTTACGTAGAAGATTTGGAAACATGTATTAGTTATGTTTTTGAGTTTGTATATATTTGTATGTAATTTGGGTTTGGAACATTCGAAAGGTTTTGCATATAAAGTTTCTTATTCATATCAGGTATGCCTCATTAGCTCGATTTTTAGATCAATATACATATAAGTATTTTCGTAGGACTTTGCATGTTCATAAAAAGTGTAAAGAATAGAACGAAATTTGAAAGATTTTTCCAGAAAAAGTATAAGTATGAGGTGTCATTGAGTTTTAATTCGTCTGTTATGACCGTTTTTCGATGGCTATGCAATCATAAATTTTCATGTTTTCAGCATAACGTTATTAAAGGCATTTTGACAAACATACATATTCCTACATATATGATTATATATATATGTGTGTCTGTATATATATATATATATATATATATTACTCCCGAGATTTATCCTTTTTTGTATGTTGTATGAGTGTGGTTACTTACTGAGTTTTATTACTCACACCATAATAGTTTGTTAGTTTTGTAGGTTAGTAATCAGATCGATCGGCCACACAAGCTTGTGGGAGGTCATACTCGAGACGACGGATCACCCAAGTTGCAGTCGTGTTGTGTATGTTGTTATGTATATGTATATAAATAAAAATTTTGATTTGTATATGTAATTGTGGGCATGGAGTCCTTAAGTATTGATGTTGAGAATTGATATATCTTAGGTTTGGACCAAAGTCATTTTTACATATCTGATGTTTATTATAGATCATTTTGGTGCTGGATTGTGTTTCTGGTTGTTCGATTTTTAGGGTGCGTCATGACCGTTTTTCGTTAGAATTGAGGCTCAGGGAGATGGGTTATTCATGTCACCTACCGGTAGGATCCTGCCTCTGGTGAGATATTACAAAAGGTTTGTAGTAAATTATGTAATTCTCCATTTATTTTTATTGATATATTATTTGTGCATTCTGTTATTTGTATTAAACTACCATCAAGTTTTTCTACACCATACGGGCTGCTGTTGTTTTGATTTTTACAGTGAATTTTTGGTGTTGCAGAGGGTTGTTGCGGGACTATAGTGGGGCTGTTTCAGTGGTGAAAAACTGCCCTAAAATTCGTGCAACTATAGTGGAAAAACTACACTACAGTTTCAGTTTTTTCGACAATATATTAGGTTATTTCAGGACTCTTTTGTATGCAGAAATTATCCAGAAATGCTGGATAAATTTCGGGATTGTTAGGCACCATTTTGCGACTATAGTGGGCTGTTTCGGTGGTGCAGAAATTGTCCGAAATCACTGGGGATTTGTGGCACTGTAGGGGCAATTTGGTCATTGCATATTTTCGATGATTACTGAAATGCACAGTGCAGTTCATTGATGTGCAGTTTCGGCGGTATTAGTAGGGAGAAGAAAAAATTTTCAAATCTAATCTCGGGCCAAAGTGTATTTCCGCTGTCCAAGGAGATTTTTCGGTGAAGAGTTTGATGTGAAGATTATTTGCATGAATAATCTAATTTAATAAACACCAACATTGCTCTTAATATTACTAACAAATAATGTAAAAGTACAATTTTGTTTTAAAAAAATAATAATTTAAACCCTATCTTCAAAAAAAACCTATACCCAATTAGAAATAAATTGCAAAACTCCAGTGAACATCAAACTCAATTTACATAAACTTGTCAAATCCTATCCCGAAAATTAATTCATCCAAAGTTGTAAAATCTTAACCCCAACTAACTTCAAAAGGCCAAATCCTATATATCGTCAGTTCCGGAGAAGCAGGACCCGCAATTGTTGAGAGTAAAGTCAATAAACAAAACCAACTTGCACGTAATTTCAGGTGGAAAACAACTCAACCTGTAAACATTTGATCTTTTAACTGTTGTATGCCGTAGTGTTCAGGTACCATATATTGTGACCCTTGCTAACTCATTGCTAGTCATACAACTCCGTACTACCGCAAGTGGATATCAGGCTGCGGTAGCACTAGCAAATTGCACTAGGAGTTTGCAATCGATCGTGACGATTCCGAATTTGCTTATCCCAATCTTGTATCGATTGTGGATTCAGAATAAAAAATTATCTTAAATTTTTTATCAATTTTTAAATCAGTCTAACACATACACCTTATATATATATAAAAAAAAAAAAATTGAATCTTAATCATTTATTATTATATATAAATACAAACTTGACAAAATAATATAAAAAAAAAACTCAATACTAAATCTAAATTTCTAATAAATAGCTCTTCCATCCTATTCATCGACTATATTGACTAGTAAAAATCAGACCTTTCAGCCCTGCCATAATGGTTATTAGACCATCTGCCAAAATATTGTTATTGGATGTTTACTTGGCAGTTAATTGTAACATTATCTTAAACTTATTGTTTTGACTTTTGCGTTCCAACCCCAATTTTTTTTTTCACTTTGGAAGTTTCGTCGTCAAATCACCCGATTCAGGATTAAGTATGTTGACGGCTGATTTTGGTCTCAGGATAATATGGGAATATCACTCCCGAGGAAATCCTCCCTCAATAGTGAATTTGTTTGTTATGGGGGACCAAAAGCAAACTTAGCAAAAGACAGATAAATGCACCAATCAACAAGGAGATTTAACGTGGTTCGGCGGATCTTGTCCGACCTACGTCCACGGGCACAAACAGGATGATACTTTTTATTACTGAAATATGCTTCTCGGATCTCTTTTGTGTTTACAAGTCAGAGCTTGATGATTCTGATGCCCACTTTTAACCTTCAACTTGTTACCCCATTAACCTATGCTCTACCCTCCTATTTATAATAGTGTAGAAATCATATTCCTATTTGTACAAGAATTTCCTAGTTGAAACAATTTCGTTTCCCATAAGGATTCCTAGTCAAAACTGTTCAATTTTCCCATAAGGATTCCTAATCAAAACTACATTTACTTCATTTATCCTATTAGGATATTAACTCACCAGTTTTCCTCATGAAAATAGGATAACTTGTCATCTTATCCACAAGGATAGGGTATTATCTTCAAGAGCACGCCTCGCTATATGGTCGGTCTTCATGAGGTCGGTCACAATAGCTTTTTGTACTGAGAGTGCTGCTGTCGACCTGATAATTGCCCGGTCATCCAATCTTTAAGTGGTCGGGTTAACGATCTTAAGTGCTCGGCCCCTGACTCTTGTGGTCGGGTCGGTATTAATGATCCGGACCAATAAGGGAATTACCCTTTTACCCCTGTCGTGCTGCTTAAATGACATAGTGCCCGGAAAACACCATCAACATTTGTCCCCTAGTTCTCGGTTCCAACGAGTATACAAGTTGGTGCCGGGAACTATAAAAAGATGGTGTGCTGATCGCCTTGCTGGTGGTCGCTACAGAAATCACAGAGAAAAACGCATTGGCTGCAAATCTGGTCATTCCTGCCACCTTCATGTGCTCAGTCAACGAGGATCCCGATATCTACCCGTGGAGACAATGCTTTGCCCTTATGCTCACGACGACCGACTCGGTGGGACGTAACCCGACCCCGAGCTGAAATGAACACTTGGCTCCGGGGGAAATGTTACGTCCCCAGACCAAAAGGACTGACTCGGTGGGACATGACCCGACCCCGAGCTGAGAAGAACACCTGGCCCTGGGGGGTTGTCACGTCCTCAGGCCAAAAGAACGGACTCGGTGGGACGTAACCCCACCCCGAGCTGAGATGAACACTTGGCCGTGGGGGAATGTTACGTCCCCAGACCAAAAGGACGGACTCGGTGGGACGTAACCGAACCCCGAGCTGAGATGAACACTTGGCCCTGAGGGAATGTTACGTCCCCAGACCAAAAGGACGGACTCGGTGGGACACGACCCGACCCCGAGCTGAGATGAACACTTGGCCCTGGGGGAATGTTACGTCTCCAGACCAAAAGGACGGACTCGGTGGGATGTAGCCCAACCCCGAGCTGAGATGAATACTTGGCCCTGGGGGAATGTTACGTCCCCAGACCAAAAAGACGGACTCGGTGGGACGTAACCCGACCCCGAGCTGAGAGAAACCAAGTGACCCGACGGACGGAAGGAGCCACCCCGAGCCGAATAAACAAGTGGCCTTGGCGGAACGAATCCAGCCCCGAGCCAGGTAATCCAAGTGGCCTTGGCGGAACGAATCCAGCCCCGAGCCAGGTAATCCAAGTGGCCTTGGCGGAACGAATCCAGCCCCGAGCCAGGTAATCCAAGCGGTCTCGGCGGAACGAATCCAGCCCCGAGCCAGGTAATCCAAGCGGTCTCGGCGGAACGAAATCCAGCCCCGAGCCGAATAAACAAGTGGCCTTGGCGGAACGAATCCAGCCCCGAGCCAGGTAATCCAAGTGGCCTCGGCGGAACGAATCCAGCCCCGAGCCATGTAATCCAAGCGGTCTCGGCGGAACGAAATCCAGCCCCGAGCCGAATAACCAAACGGCCTCGGCGGAACGAAATCCAGCCCCGAGCCGAATAAACATCGGCCTCGGCGGTACAAGAGCAGACCCGAGCCAGGAAGAAACATCGATCTCTCGCGGTAACAAGAGCAGACCCGAGCCGGAAAGAAAACATCGTCTCGGCGGTACAAGAGCGACCCGAGCCGGAAATAAACATCGGTCTCGGCGGTACAAGAGCAGACCCGAGCCGGAAGGAAACATCGGTCTCGGCGGTACAAGAGCAGACCCGAGTCGGAAAGAAACATCGGTCTCGGCGGTACAAGAGCAGACCCGAGCCGGAAGGAAACATCGATCTCGGCGGTACAAGAGCAGACCCGAGCCGGAAAGAAACATCGGTCTCGGCGGTACAAGAGCAGACCCGAGCCGGAAAGAAACATCGGTCTCGGCGGTACAAGAGCAGACCCGAGCCGGAAAGAGACATCGGTCTCGGCGGTACAAGAGCAGACCCGAGCCGGAAATGAACATCGGTCTCGGCGGTACAAAAGCAGACTCGAGCCGGAAAGAAACATCGGTCTCGGCGGTACAAGAGCAGACCCGAGCCGGAAATGAACATCGGTCTCGGCGGTACAAGAGTAGACCCGAGCCGTAAAACATATATCAACAAAACGGACTCGGCGGTACAAGCAGACCCGAGCCGTAAAACAAATATCAAAACCATTGTGTGAGCCATAATAAAAAAGCATAATCAAATGTCAACCTAAGACAGAAAAGGTCTTACTCACCTTTTTGGGATCTGTTGCCTTCCGCTTTTTCGCCTCTTTTCCGACTGGCTCCGGCTTCAAGCCCCTCATTATTCGTCTCTTCCATCCTCTCCAGTTTGTCCATCATGGATTTTAGAAGGATTTGATTTTCCTCCCTATCTTTCTTCATATTTTCCTCCATCTTCTCCATCCAATCTGCTGTTGAACTCCCTGACGACCAGTGATTTCCATCTTCTGCCATCGTCTTACTACGCGAGCTGCTTTTTGTAACATTCCCCACAGACGGCGCCAACTGTTGACGGCTGATTTTGGTCTCAGGATAATATGGGAATATCACTCCCGAGGAAATCCTCCCTCAATAGTGAATTTGTTTGGTTATGGGGGACCAAAAGCAAACTTAGCAAAAGACAGATAAATGCACCAATCAACAAGGAGATTTAACGTGGTTCGGCGGATCTTGGTCCGACCTACGTCCACGGGCACAAACAGGATGATACTTTTTATTACTGAAATATGCTTCTCGGATCTCTTTTGTGTTTACAAGTCAGAGCTTGATGATTCTGATGCCCACTTTTAACCTTCAACTTGTTACCCCCTTAACCTATGCTCTACCCTCCTATTTATAATAGTGTAGAAATCATATTCCTATTTGTACAAGAATTTCCTAGTTGAAACATTTCGTTTCCCATAAGGATTCCTAGTCAAAACTGTTCCCTTTTCCCATAAGGATTCCTAATCAAAACTACATTTACTTCATTTATCCTATTAGGATATTAACTCACCAGTTTTCCTCATGAAAATAGGATAACTTGTCATCTTATCCACAAGGATAGGGTATTATCTTCAAGAGCACGCCTCGCTATATGGTCGGTCTTCATGAGGTCGGTCACAATAGCTTTTTGTACTGAGAGTGCTGCTGTCGACCTGATAATTGCCCGGTCATCCAATCTTTAAGTGGTCGGGTTAACGATCTTAAGTGCTCGGCCCCTGACTCTTGTGGTCGGGTCGGTATTAATGATTCGGACCAATAAGGGAATTACCCTTTTACCCTTGTCGTGCTGCTTAAATGACATAGTGCCCGGAAAACACCATCAACAAAGTAGAATAGGTAAAACTCCATAATGCCCCACCCTCGTACAAAAATTACATTCTTAGACTTGAACTCAAGATCTAACAATCAAATCTTAAATACTTTGTCATCAAATCAGACTCATTGGAAGCCATTACGTTCCAACCCTTGTATTCCTTTCTAATTAATTTCTCGACGATTTGAGTGAACCACGCAATCCATGTTCACTTCAATTTAACTCTATACCAATTTATAAACAAATTTCCATATTTCTTTTATAAGCACTGCCGTAAGGGAAGCTAAATTTCTCTCATGTCAACGTGGTTTAAATTCTACTTGTATCATCTCAAAGAGATTTTACTAGTTAAACATGTAAAAGAAAATTTTCATATCAACTTAGATTAATTATTGAGCTAACTGCAATGGCATAGCCATAATTATTGATTTAACTGCAATATCCAAACTTATCTATATGTGGTTCCACCACTGGATCTAAGAATATGAAACAACTCTCACCTCTTGATGAGTTACTTTTTGAATATGAGTGAGACTAATATGATAATAGAGTCAAGCTCATATTATCCTTCCACGTGACAAGAATCAAGAAAAAATCTAATTTACATGTGACAGGAAGGGAGGGTGATTGGGACATTATCAGCATAACTAATATTTTAAAGCTAGTTTATAAGTTATAGTTCTCAAAATTATATTATTATCAACGGATGTAGGATATTTTTCCTATCACCCTCTTCAAATGCAAGGTAGTCTTTTTACCTGATTATTGTCAGGTGGAAAGATAGTATAGACACATTTACACATGAGTTTGGCTATATACCATGATAAAATAAAAGGAAAATTTATCTTTTTATTCAATATGGTTCAAATAAAATTAATACAAAATATTGGATTATTTAAAAGGAATATAATCACGTACAATAAATTGGAGATTCATCCATATTCTCAGTCTATATTGATCACAACTGTTGCCAATGAATATTATTATCGTCTTGATTTTGACCAAATGTGTTGATCGAGAATGATCTTCATTTGACGATATTATTATCGTCGTAATGATCATGTTGCAAAATGTGTTTGATCATGATCATTACGATCAGTATTGATACTGTTAGTTCCATATTTATTGGCAATATCCGTAACAAAATAAATTCAATTGAGTTGTAATGAGTTGAAGATAGCGGAGCAATTGGACTGACATTTGGAAGACTATGTGTGAAAGAATCTGATATGCGTTAGTGCTGCATTCGTGTTTGCGTTCGAACGAGTGGCGTTAATATCACGTTCGTATCAAAGGAAACTTGACAGAAGGTACATGTGCGTAGTGCGTTCATCTTCCTGTTCGAATGAAACATTCCAGTGAGTTTGCGTTCGTGGTGCGTTCGATACAACGTTCAAACGAGTTAGCGGAATAGCGCACGTTCGACACGCGTTCTTGTGGCGTTCGAATGCCCGTGCGTAAATAGGTTATTTGGACGCGTTTTTAAGCCTGTTTTGTACAAGGAAACCATAGCCTTTGCCCTACCTATATAAAAAAAAATGAAGCCACCTTCACAAGGGTTGGAAAACACATTATTCAAAGCTTCAAATTTCATTTGTTTTCAACCTTTTGGATTTTCAACTTGAAGACTTTATTGACTGTTTTATCTTCTTCGCATTGATGATACTGTTTCTTGATTGACCATCAACACAGCTACACAACTCTAACATAATTTCCTAAGCCTTCAGAATTCTCAAGGAGGAAGATTGATAATCAGAGTTCCGGCGTTGCGTGCTACAAGGTTCATCCGCTTGGAGACTTTAGAGGTTCTGAAGAATGCCGCTTTGTGTGAGCTCAAGGAGTTTTTCGGGTTATTACAGTCTAGAGGTATTAGAGTCGGCGGAGTTGCTGTTATAGGTTTTATATCGTCACAATAATTCTGTCTAATTATAGTGGATTTTGACTGGTAGCTTAGATACCCTGAGTGATTTTTTTACTCGCACGAGTTTTAACTTAGTTAACAAAATTATTGGTATTGGTTTTGTTTACTGCTAGTGTTTATTTGCTTTAAGTTATAATTGTTAGGGTTTTGGGTAAAATACCCGGGTTACGCAGCGGAACACGAAAAATCAAAATTTTCCGATTTCTTTAATTTGTCTTGGGTAATAAAAATAAACTTATTTATTTTAATCACTCAATACTCAAAAACAGAAATCTTTAACCCGTAAATCATAATTTCAGTAAATTACCAGAAAGCCCCAAAGCTTTCCATTTTAATCATTTTAGTCCCAACTTGTTCAAAACAAGCTTAGATGATTTCCAATCACAACCAAAATAATTGGTACATCAAATATACACTAAAACTGAAAATCTGAAAAATTTCCAATTTTTCAGTATTTACTGAAATACCCCTACAACTTTACATTTTGATCATTTTAGTCATAATTTGTTAAATACATAATTAGGTGATTTCCAATCACTACCAAAATGATTTATACATGTCATACATGTCAAAATACAAATTTCAATTCAAGAAAAATAAATTTTCAAAATTATCGAATAGGTCCTTCAACTTTCCAAGAATTGCACTTTAGTCCAAATTGATTCAAAACCAATCAAGATCAAGTCCAATCAACACCAAAATTTATATGCATCATATACATGTCGTTAATTAACACATATATGAAAAACCACAAATTTCGAGTGGGTTATGAACCCTAATTTTACAATTTCCACAAATTGGGAAATTAACACCAAATTAATTAAATTCAACACTTTAATTCAATTCTTTCCACACCAAACAACTCTCAACATCATGAAACAACTCAAGAACGATTTTTGGTCATTTATGAGTGGCTAAGAAACTCTAGAATGGCAACTTCCATCAATATGTCAAAAAGAATGCTTAATAAATAATTTTAAAGCAATCTAAATTAACATACATGCTTCCATCTCTCAATCCTGCTCCCAATCATCAAAATACATCCATAAGAAAGTATAGAAGAAACTAAGCCACACAAGTTGAAGCCTAGTATGAAATAAATATTTTTCATAATGGAATATGTAAGAAAAAACTTACTAAAATCCTTATTGTCCAAGCCTTTCTTGTCATTTTTTTTCTCTTTTTCTCTCTTCATTTCTTTGTATTTTGAGTTTTTAGGGTTCTTAGATTGTAAAACAAAAAAAAAAAATGGCTTAAATAATTTCCCAAATTACCGAATAATGAAGGAAAAAACAATGGCCACATTTTTCAATTTTTTTTAATTAATTGGAAAATGATTTAATTATTTTTATGGTGTAAAACCATTAATCAAATTAATATTTATCACAAACCATCTAATTAAATCATGCCAATTTAACCAATCAAAATTAGCCAAGAAAACCTATTAAAATAAGCCATTTAGTTTACTTAATTAAAGTAAACTAGATATTAAATATTTAATTAATTTGATTATTTAACATTTAAATAATCAAATAATTAAATACAAATATCTCAAATGTATGTATTATATTTATATTAAATAATCAAAATACATATATTAATAAAAAAATGTCAAATATCACAATTCGACATTTAATAAATGGCCGAAAGATCTCAAAAGCATGTATTTTCGTTTAACAGTTAAACGACTTATAAATAATCAGTAGTATCTATAAAAGTTGGCCTAGTGCCCTACGAGTATATCTCATTAGTGAGACTCTCTAGGTTCAGGCATATCCGTCACGAAATCTAATTTTGTGTCCATAATCAACCCACCAGTAAATAATGACGAACGCGGATAAAATCTTTAAACCATATAGGTCAAGGTCATTGCATACGTATAATCCTTCCGTCACAAGTATCCGGATTATCCCAGAGATATAGATATAAACGTCAAATCTCTTTATTTATAATCCTGTTGACGATTCTATTAGCAATCTCTTAAATAACACTTAGAACCAACTTCTACAGTGTACCACGGGCCCATGGATTTAATAGATTGCTAATTGCACATTGAATACCTATGCTCTGTCCACAGAACTAACAGATCCTATCTTGATACGCACAGGATATCATGAGGATCAGTCCACACCGAACAAACAGGCGGAGGTATGATCTAAAAAGATCGGTGACGACACATGACTGCCATCAAAGTATGGAGGATACCTCATACATATACAGTGGTATCTCAAGTCGAAGGACCACTATGCTCACTTGACCCGAGAAGATTCCTATTGACATTTGTTTACCATCTATCAGGAAATCTTCGGTTAGTCGTTCAGTGTTTATCCTATATAAACACCTACACGTCTATATGAGTCTCCCCAGACTAATGGTTCATTGGGATAAACCATCGGACCAAATCTCGATATACGACGTGTACTAGTCTCAACAGAGTTTACTAACCGACCTGTGTTAGTAAATCTTGACCAAGAACTATATTTGATAATTTATTTCGGGTAGTGTCACTTCCCAATGTCAATTACAAATTACTTTGTAACTGCACACTACATTAAATATTATCGGGTCTTTGTCTAATATATGCATATTACTAAATCATGTTTATTTCAATCTAATCATAATTAGATCGAATATGTATATAAAAGACAAGAGGTGCTACCGTTAAATAAGTAATATTATGGAAAAAAAATTGCTCGTATTCATGAATCAGACATAAATACGATCCAGATTAGCACTCCACGGAACAACCCTAACAATTTCTTTCACTTGCTCTAGTGCCAATCCACGGTATCATATACACATCTCAATGTATATCACATACTCATGGCCCTCAAGAGCTCACCTAGCACTCAAGAGGTAGGCAACAACAAGTAAGCCCGCTTTAACAAATTGAGTCCGTCCAACAAACTCAATCGTTTTCCTTAGCCAGCATCATTCATATTTTGTAGAATCCAAATTCCACATCAATATGACTCAGACGATATATCAGTATTGTGTTATAGCTACTAAGTTGTCTATGTATTTAGAAATCAAATCCAAATACTATGAGACAACTACAAGCACTACAATAATATGAAAACTTCTAATCTATTGGGTCACTATGCAACTTCATAAGTCAATACTTCATAAGTTGCAACTGATTCCACTAGTTTAGTAGAATCAACGGTGACACTCCCACTGCATCTTTTCTGACTTTATATGACATAGACCATCTAATGTCATAATTAGGATCAAAACTAATCTTACCTTATGGTTGCAGACTAAATTCTCCATGAATAAGAAACTCATTCTTAATATCTCTAAGATCACAATGAACATGTTTCAAGATCCATCCTATGGTCTATAGCGTATCAAAATAGCTCGTAACTTATTACAATCAAATTGATATGTTTAATCGCACACAATATAGTATTCATTATGCCATCATCCTATAATGCATAAGATTGATTAGACATTCTAATAAATTTCTCTTTCGACAAAGGAATCATCCTTTACGAAAGATTAAATATTATATTCAAGAGACACACTAATTGTCAAACAGTAAAACTAACTGTCATACATTTAGTTTTAATGTGTCTTTTATTAGATCATATCTAATGCACGACTAATGAGAGTATCTCATTAGTCTCTTGTTTTATATCATATATAAAATTTTATATTAAATATAACAGAGACTACTCCCATATTTATCACGGAGAAAAGAAGACTTAGGTAAACCTCTTACCTCACAAACATTTCATTATTACATTAATAATGATAATGTTGTTAGGATATATAACAATAGAATGAAATTTGTACGCTCCCACTGACCCTACTATCAAATATGTATTCTCTATGCTCAGACAATGTGATTGTATCAAAATTAGAGAACATAAATTTTCGGAAAGCTCATAAGAGTCTACAATAGGCTCTATAAGCTGGTATATCAAACTGTGATCTTAGCAAAATACAAACTCTAGGGCCATTCTAGAATGAACTCTTCAAACAAAGAAACCACAACGAATTTCTCATTCGAAGAAAACATTCAGGAACGCCACTTTGCATTCTTTAGCTAAAATACATAGTTTAATATCAACATTAACCAACAGATCCTTAATCGTTCAATTAGTTCGACTAGAGACAAGTTTTCTCAGAATCTACAATAGATCACTGGGTATAACTTTTCTCACTGTCATACTATAAATGTCAATCCTTTATCAAGCTCACTTTGCTTTTGCTACGCAAACAATTTGCACATTTTATAAACGATTCATACCGAAAGCTCAATCAAGTTCCAAACTTGATGGTAGTGTTAGACAGTTATGACCAATAGCGTCACTATTTGTAAAAGAAATTATGTTTTTGTACAAATTAATTATGTAGCAATGGAAATTTCCTTTTATCATTTCGTAATTAGATTACTTAAATGTGTGAATGATGAAAGTCCTTATGATTAGTTCCAGATTGAGATGATATGAGACAGTATCAATCAATGACGGTTTAATCATTAAATATCCCTAGTCGTAGTATTATCGAGACTGGACATCGATAATGCGGAATAGACTAGTATCGCACTTGTGCGTGTTATGGAAGCGTAACAGCATAGTTCTCATATATTTAAGTATTGGATACTTATGCAAGTGTGGTAGGAGGTTGTGTTTTACCGATGGTACGGAAAACAGCTTCGCTCTGGCTAGACCCCACCGAATCTCATTGGTAGTATGACTATGTGTCTATGGGAGTCCGTATCAGGGTAGGTGTATTTGGTCTTAACCTGAGACTTGAATCGCTAGTACTTGCGATAATCAATACGCTTTGGTTTTGGTCGTCCAGGACTTTAACAGGTTCTGTGTACACATTTTCTGGGTTTATTGAGAATTGTAGTGTATTGGGTGTGATGTCAAGACGGAAGTATCACTTCAGTCATATGGAGATGATGGTCACGCAGAGATACAGAACTAGTTCTCTAAAAGGTTTCAAGCGTCGTGATAATATGACTAGGTCATGATTATCCGATAATAAAGAGACTAGTTGTTTGTGATCCGATATATGCTTCGTACGGGGCAGACACTATTTCAGCCCCAAGCCTTGCATGTGACATCCGATACTGGATCACGAGATACACAATACTAAGTATACTATGCCTGACAAAGATCATATATTCCATTAAGAATATTTCTGGAGAATTGGGTAGGCATGGCGATTTGCTAGAAGCCAACCTTGTCTCGTAAATTTGTAAGAATGTAGTACAAGATACGTACATGTTTGGATAGTCCGACGACCAGATTTACTGCCAACATATCCAGAGATCTCTAGGGTCGCTTCCCGAAGATTCACCGATGACGTATGATTCGAACTTTATTAATCTAGGATTAATAGCGGAGAGACTTTATCTGGGATAAAGTACTATTTGAAGAGAGAGAACGATTAATTTGGAATTAATCGATAAAATAATATATTCGATATATTATACGAAATTGGATTTCGACGCGGAATTAAAATTGGATTTTAATTCGGGCTAACGAATTGATTTAGAATTAATTCGCAAGTGACGTGAATAGTAATTTTGCTAGGCATGATTATTTAATTAAATTTGATTTAATTACGACGCAACGGAAAAACTCGTTAATTCGAAATTAATGAAACCGAGCCCAGAATATGTTTGCGACGCCACTCCGATTTTGAATCAAGAGCGGCCGCAAGTCACAACGCGAGTCACATCACTTGTCACTTTAGTGATAGATGTCTTGTCACCTTTTTGGTGAGTGACATGCAGTCACTATTCATGAAAGAGGTTGGTGTGGGAATTTAATGCCATTTTGGAGCCAAAAATTGGTGTTTTGACTTTTGGAAAGATATACCAAATTTTGGTATTGGTTTTTTTTTTTATTATTATTTTTAGAAAACAAAAGTTGAAAAAACTAAAAACTCTCTCCCTGTCATTTTATCTTTGCCGTGAGCTATCCAAGGGAAAAAGAAATCATTTTCTTCTTCCATTTTGCTAGCACATTCAAGGAATCCATACAAGGTGATACGGAACTGAACTAAGAGCTTGGAATCCTTTAAAGCTTGGAGCTTGATAATCTTCATCAAAAAAAGAAGCCTTGGCCAAATCCCTCAAAGTGCAAGGAGAAAGTTTTGTTGATCATCACATCCAAAAGCCGTTCAATGTAAGTGTGTTTCCGCCACTCTTCGTTGCGTATTCATTATATTTCTATGCTTATATTGATCTTGGGACCACCCTATAAACCAACAATGGTATCATGGAGCAAGGTTTAAGCATGAAAATGATTAGGGTAAAATTTGGGTAAATTGATTTTGAGCATGTTTTCACTAAATTACTTGTTTGAGTATGCTTGTATATGGATGACTTGGAGTTATTTATGATCAATTTTATAAAAAATAAATTGGATCAATTTTTCCCCTTAATCTTGGCTTGGCTGAGAGTTTGGTACCTTTTTATGTCATGGTATTTTTTGTTTGTTTGATCATTGGATGACTTGAAACAATTGGGTAATGTTGATTTAAAATTCAATCGAATTTAAAACGAAATCGGAAATAAAATACCCACAATGCCGTGACATATTGAGCATGTAATGAGATGATTTTGGGTTCAAAAATGATTGACATAAGTTGAACAAATGAATACATAATTAATTGATTAAATTTGTATTTTGGAAATATTAATTTGGATAATTAATTGATGTATTACACTATGGTTAATTGAATTATAAAATTTGGAATTTTAAAATTTGATTAATTAGGCTTGATTTTGAATTGGGCTTGTAATTGTTGTATTTGGGCCTTATGGACTTGGTTGGGCCAAATGGATTGGATCCATATTGGGCCTAAATCATTCCATTAAGTCCAAATATAACTAATGGGCTTTAAATGTTTGATTGGGCCTAATGGGCCAAAATTGGTTTCTTGGCAAATAAGGGTGATTCCTTACTTGGGCCTTGTTATTTGGGTTTGACCCATATTGACCAAAGCCCATGCCTTATGAAATCAATTGAAAGCCCATTGGACTTTTAATTAAACAACATTGGATGTTAATTGGGCTTTGAGACCCATTTAGATTAGATTTGGAATCTAAGTCGTTAAAGCGCATTAAAAAGTGTAGATATTTAATTTGGAATTAAATGAATGAATTATTATTGAATACAAATTAAATTAGATTTAAAGAGTAGTTCGATATAATTCAAGAATTTGTACTTCGAGTACTTATTCACAAACGAGTTGGACTCACGCAAATCAAATCATTGTTTGAACATTGGATGATCACTAATATTCAAAGATTAATTAATTTGATTAGATTGATTGAATAACATGCTTGAATGAATATATGGATGTGATGAATGAATAGCGTATATCAGATGGATATTAGAAGGGAAAGGACAATTTTAGAAATTGTTGTCAATTTTGAATTTATAAATTGGACCTGCGTGTCTAACCTTCTCTCTTTATTGATTCTTTGTATTATATTCTCACCTAATTCCCCTTAATGTTAATGAGGTTTCTATTATTGTATTATGTAATTGGGTAGAAGTAGAATAGTGCTAGCCGGGGAAAGGAAAGAGAGTGATTTGTTCTAGGAACAAGTTGTTAAATATCCATCCGCATATCGTTAATAATTTACTTTCTGCGCCTTATTATGCTTTTAGAATGCATGATTAAGGGTGTATGATGAGACCTAACAAAGAAAATAAATTGGTTGCCAATTTACGCGAAAAACCCTCAAAAATATTAAGCGTTTTCCTTCCATTGAGTGATTCTACTCAAGATCCAAAATGGCACTGGTTTGTTGGCCAAAGTCAAGACCTTTGTCAATTGCGGATGTGTTTGAATCATGAAAGGTTAGGAATATATTGGTGTCTTGTCCAAGTTGTGATTTGTTGGCCAAAGTCAAGATCACTTCTTGTCCATCGACATTGATTACGAAGCTTTCCAACGTCAATGGGTCCCGCTTAACTAGAATCATTAAACTTGTTGTGCCAAAGCCAAGGCTTAGTTGATTTAGAGGAAAAGGTTAGGAATATATATTGGATATATTAGCATAAATATTTTATATATGTTTCGGACTTGGAGGTCCACCTATCGGATCTAGGAGTTGGATGAGATCCAATTGATCTCGAGATCTACCTAGTTAATTATCATACAGCTTGTTGGCCAAAGTCAAGGTTGTGTGTTATTTAACGGGATCCTAGCCCACTAGGAAACTAGGTTTCCCGATTACTCAACAGAGGGTTAGAGGCTCGCCGAAAAATAGTGGGAGGCTAGTATTGAATTTTCAATTTCGTTCAAATACTTAGCTTTACGCGCTTTCAAATTATTTCGTCAAAATTATTTTATTAGTTGGACTAATATGTATTATTTTTCTTGTAACAGTTAGACTGTACCCTTACATTTTTAATTGGATAGTTAGACTATCGCAATTAAAATGACAGGAAAGAACAGTGTCCGGGACATCGTCATGGGCGATAATGTCTTCAACGACACTAACTTTTCCGATTGGGACATGAATCTAAGGATTGTCCTTGGATCCGAGAGGCTGCTATATACTATAGAGAGACCTCTTGGGCCTAAGCCCAGATCTGATCAGTTGCTCTAGCTAGATCTTTGGAAGACACATAGCGATGACAATGCAACTGCTCAATCTATCATGCTTGCTGCTATGACTCAGTAATTCCGTCGATAGAACAATGGATTGGATCCATATAACATGTTGGCGAAGTTGAATGAACTACACCGATCTAATCTTAGATCGCAGATATATGAGTTATAGAAGAAGCTCTTCCGCGCTTGGATGTCGGAGGGTACATCTGTTGAACAACATGTGACACAGATGATTGCTGATATCGAGCAGCTTTGACAAATGAGGATTGTCTTTGAGATAGAGACCTCTATAGATTTGATCTTGCAGTCTCTCCCCAACACTTGGAGTGGGTTCATCATTACTACAATATGATAAACCAAGAGCAGACTCTTGGAGAGGTGATGTCCACGCTGCGAGAGGCAGAAAAGGAACTTCTTAAGGGCAAGAAGCGCGAGGCGCACTTTGCTTGTACATCTCGGACTCCGAGGGTTGGGCCCAAGGCGACTGGAGGTGTTAAAAAGAAGAAGCATAAGAAGAAGGGCAAGGGAAAAGCGTCAAAGGCTTTTGTGAAGCCTAAGGACAAGTCTCATGATGTATGCCTCCAGTGCGGGAAGCGGGGTCACTGGAAGCGTGACTGCCGCGAGTACAAGGCGCTCCAGAAGGAGATAAAGGAGGGCAAGGCACCGGCCTCATGTATGTTTGTTATAGAAATAAACATGACTACTTCTAGTTTTAAAAATTGGATTTTTGATTCTGGTTGTGGTACTCACATTTATACTGATGTGCAGGATCTGTGGATTAGCAGGAAACTGGCGTCATGAGAGATTGACCTGTGTGTTGGAAATATGACATCTTTCACTGTTTTGGCCGTTGGCACTTTTATTTTAGAACTGCCCTCGGGGCATGTACTTGAACTTACAAACTGTTATTTTGTACCTAGTTTGACTAGGAATATAATTTTTGTATCTATGTTAACCCAATGTGGGTACACTTTTGTATTAGAAACACTGAGTGTTTTATGTAGAAAAAACGATATAGAAATTTGCACAGCTGATGCAAATAATGGTCTTTATATTTTGAATATAAACCAATGTCAAAATGTAACAAACAAAAGGCTTAAAGTAAGTCATAAAGATGAAACTTATATGTGGCATTGTCGTCTGGGACACATAAACAAGACTCGCATATCCACACTTTCGAAGAGTGGGTACTTGGACGGATTTAATCCAAATTCATATGACGTCTGCGAATCTTGTTTATTAGGCAAAATGCCTAAATCACCTTTTAGCGGTAAATATGTACGCGCCATCGAACTATTAGCCCTTGTTCATAGTGACGTTTGTGGGACCATGTCTAGCCAGGCTAGAGGTGAATATGAATACTTCGTAACCTTTACGGATGATGCATCACGTTATGGTTATATGTATCTTATGAGACACAAGTCGGAGACTTTTGAGAAATTCAAAGAGTTTCGACACGAAGTTGAAAAAACAGACCGATAAAAGTATTAAGACATTACGGTCGGACTGTGGTGGTGAATACTTGAGCAATGAGTTCTTGATACTTGAAAGAATATGGTATTCTTTCACAGTGGACTCCTCCCGGAACACCGCAATTAAACGGTGTGTCCGAATGGAGAAACCGAACCTTGTTAGACATTGTGAGGTCTATGATGAGTCGCATTGAGCTACCTATTTCCTTCTGGGGATATGCATTGAACAGTGAAATACTTATTTTGAATAAGGTTCCATCAAAGTCTGTTCAACAGAATCCGTATGAAATATGGACAGGAAAGAAACCGGGTTTCTCATTCCTGAAGATTCGGGGTTGCTGGGCATACGTCAAACATTTGGAAGGTACCAAACTTGAACCCAAATCGGATAAATGCCTTTTTGTGGGATATCCTAGGGAAACCAAAGGATATTACTTCTATCACCCACGAGAGAACAAAGTTTTTGTTGCTCTACATGTGGTTTTCCTTGAGAAGGAATTCCTAAATGCAGTGATAAGTGGGAGGAAAGTAGAACTCGATGAAAATCGAAGTGATACTATTCCTGGCATAGAATCCTCAACGGAACATGAACAGTTCATCAGGGATGAAGCTGTACCACAATCTTCGAATACACAAGGACCACATAGGTCGGAGAGAGTCAGAAAATAACCTGAGAGGTATGGGTTTATGATCTCACCTCATGTGGATATCAATCTCATTGAGGAAGACGAGCCGGCTACGTATGAGAAAGCGATACAAGGTATCAACTCCGGTTTATGGCAAGATGCCATGAATTCCGAAATGGATTCCATGTACACCAACCAAGTTTGGACACTGGTTGATGCACCAGAAGGCGTAAAGCCTATTGGATGCAAATGGGTCTTCAAGAAGAAGACCGACATTCATGGAAACATATAAACGTACAAAGCTAGGCTTGTAGCGAAGGGGTATCGTCAACGACATGGTGTCGATTGAGGAAACTTTCTCACCTGTAGCCATGATTAAATCCATTCGGATAATGCTTGCTATTGCTGCATGTTTCGATTACGAGATACGACAGATGGACGTCAAAACCGCTTTCCTTAACAGAAACCTGTTGGAGGATGTTTATATGCAACAGCCTGACGGTTTTGTCGTGCCTAAATATGCAAACAATGTTTGCAAGTTAAATCGATCCATTTATTGATTGAAGCAAGCGTCGCGTTCTTGGAACCAACGCTTTGATGAGATCATAAAAGAATATGATTTCGTTCAAAGCGAGGATGATCCTTGTGTATATAAGAAGGTTAGTGGGACTGAACTTTCATGTCCTTTTATGATGACGATGTATTGCTTATTGGCAATGACATTCCCATGTTAACGTCGGTGAAAGCTTGCCTTTCATTGAAATTCTCCATGAAAGATCTGGGAGAAGCAGCCTTTATTCTGGGAATAAAGATCTATCGGGATAGATCTAGAAAGCTGTTTGGACTCTCCCAGAGCACGTACATTGACAAAGTGTTGAAGAGATTTAACATGGATCAGTCCAAGAGGGGACTGTTGCCAGTGTCACATGGCGTCACTCTATCTAAGGTCATTTGTCCTAAAACTCAAGATGAGAAAGACAACATGAGTCGGATATCGTTCGCCTCGGCAGTCGGATCGATCATGTATGCCATGATATGTACACGACCTGATGTCTCCTATACTTTGAGCATGTGTAGTCGCTATCAGGCCGATCTAGGTGAAGGTCACTGGATTGCGGTTAAGAATATCCTTAAGTATCTTAGACGAACTAAGGATGCTTTCTTAATATATGGAGATGGAGAACTTGAGGTAAATGGGTATACTGATGCAAGTTTCCAAACTGACAAATACGACTTCAAGTCATAATTCGGGTACGTATTTTGTTTGAACAACGGAGCAGTAAGCTGGAAATCTTCCAAGCAAGAGACTGTTGTCGATTCAACAACTGAAGCGGAGTATATTGCTGCAGCTGAAGCAGCAAAGGAGGTAGTTTGGATCCGTAAATTCCTAATTGGATTAGGAGTAGTTCCGTTAGCAGCTGAGCTCATTCCATTGTATTGTGAAAATAACGGGGCTATAGTACAGGCTAAGGAACCGCGATCTCATCATCAATCCAAGCATATTCTTCGTCATTTCCATCTGATTCGTGAGATCATACATCGTGGCGATGTGAAGATCGAGAAGGTCGCATCAGAGGACAACATTGCAGATCCGTTGACGAAAGTAATACCTCAGCAAAAGTTTGAGCGACATGTACATAGTTCAGGTATTATATGCTTGAGTGACTGGCTATAGGCCAAGTGGGAGATTGTTAGACAGTTATGACCCATAGCGTCACTATTTGTAAAAGACATTGTGTTTTTGTACAAATTAATTATGCAGCAATGGAAATTGCCTTTTATCATTTCGTAATTAGATTACTTAAATGTGTGAATGATGAAAGTCCTTATGATTAGTTCCAGATTGAGATGATATGAGACAATATCAATCCACAACATTTTAATCATTAAATATCCCTAGTTGTAGTATTATCGAGACTGGACATCGATAATACGGAATAGACTAGTATCGCACTTGTGCGTGTTATGGAAGCGTAGCATCATAGTTCTCATATATATAAGTATTGGATACTTATGCAAGTGTGGTAGGAGGTTGTGTTTTACCGATGGTACGGAAAACAGCTTCGCTCTGGATAGACCCCACGGAATCCCATTGGTAGTAAGACTATATGTCTTTGGGAGTCCGTATCAGGGTAGGTGTATTTGGTCTTAACCTGATACTTGCATCGCTAGTACTTGCGACAATCAATATGGTTTAACAGGTTCTGTGTACACCTCTTCTAGGTTTATTGAGAATTGTAGTGTATTGAGTGTGATGTCAAGACGGAAGTATCACTTTAGTCATATGGAGATGATGGTCACGGAAGGATACATAACTGGTTCTCTAAAAGGTTGCAACCGTCGTGATAATATGAATAGGTCATGATTATCCGATAATAAAGAGACTAGTTGTTTGTGATCCGATATATGCTTCGTACGGGGCAGACACTATTTCAGCCCCAAGCCTTGCATGTGACATCCGATACTGGATCACGAGATACACAATACTAAGTATACTATGCCTGACATAGATCATATATTCCATTAAGAATATTTCTGGAGAATTGGGTAGGCATGTCGATTTGCTAGAAGCCAACCTTGTCTCGTAAATTTGTAAGAATGTAGTACAAGATACGTATATGTTTGGATAGTCCGACGACCAGATTTACTGCCAACATATCCAGGGATCTCTAGGGTCGCTTCCCGAAGATTCACTGATGACGTATGATTCGAACTTTATTAATCTAGGATTAATAGCGGAGAGACTTTATCTGGGATAAAGTACTATTTGAAGAGAGAGAACGATAATTTGGAATTAATTGATAAAATAATATATTCGATATATATACGAAATTGGATTTCGACGCGGAATTAAAATTGGATTTTAATTCGGGCTAACGAATTGATTTAGAATTAATTCGCAAGTGACGTGAATAGTAATTTTGCTAGGCATGATTATTAATTAAATTTGATTTATTATTACGACGCAACGGAAAAACTCGTTAATTCAGAATTAACGAAACCGAACCCAAAATATGTTTGCGACACCACTCCGATTTTGAATCAAGTGCGGCCGCAAGTCACATCGCGAGTCACATCACTTGTCACTTTAGTGATAGATGTCTTGTCACCTTTTTGGTGAGTGACATGCAGTCACTATTCATGAAAGGGTTTGTGTGGGAATTTAATGCCATTTTGGAGCCAAAAATTGGTTTTGTTTTGACTTTTGGAAAGATATACCAAATTTTGGCATTGGATTTTTTTTATTATTGTTTTTAGAAAACAAAAGTTGAAAAACTAAAAAGTCTCTCCCTCCCATTTTAGCTTTGCCGTGAGCTCTCCAAGGGAAAAGGAAATCATTTTCTTTCTTCCATTTTGCTAGCACATTCAAGGAATCCATACAAGGTGATAGGGAACCGAACTAAGAGCTTGGAATCCTTTAAAGCTTGTAGCTTGATCATCTTCATCAAAAAAAGAAGCCTTGGCTGAATCCCTCAAAGTACAAGGAGAAAGTTTTGTTAATCATCACATCCAAAAGCCGTTCAATGTAAGTGTGTTTCCGCAACTCTTCATTGCGTATTCATTCTATTTCTATGCTTATATTGATCTTGGGACCACCCTAGAAACCAACAGGTAGTAAGCTATGGACAATCTTAGATCTATGGTTCAATGTTAACTTCCGAAATCGATATCAAATATCGCTATCACTATAAATTATAGGATAATTTTCTTCAATAAGAAAATAACAAAACCATTAAGTATCAAATACTTTGTAAATGATTCTGACATCCTATTGGACTTATTTGTGGAAGTTATCTAAAGGTCTTTTCATCTTATTAATTACGTAGTTCCATTACAGTTTATCACTCCCACATTTGACTTCAATAAGTCAAGTCTTTTATACAATCGTTAACATCTGATGTTACACACCAAGTAATAAAATATTTTTATTACTCGGGATCATAGAAAAGATATTCTATCAAATAGAATATAATATTCTATTAAATAGAATAAATAATAAACTTTTACTTGTACCTCCGAGGAGCAAGTACTTTCAATTATATAACTATTATACAAAAGAAACATTCAAATCTCAAACCTTTTAAGATTCGAATTTTCTACTTATACATATCATATACGTAACTGTAGAAATTAGTGGAACATTAATTAAAATGATGAATTAGTGTTACTGGAGCATAACCCCAAGAGTATTAAAACTAATTCGGTAATACTCAATATCAAACGAATCATGTCATATAAGATTTAGTTTCTCCCACTGTTAAATTCCATCACAATGAAACCGTAGCAGAATAATATTGAGTAAGAATCACATTCATTAAATAACTTTAGAACTAATTGCCATAAATTCATATGTTTGATCATATCAAACATCCTTGAACAATTCAAAGATTCACGATGAATTTTGAAGATATAGTTTTCAACACTACAAATAGAATATCTTTGAACCATTCAAAATATTCTATCCACTTTTCATCAGAAACATATTGAAAGTTCTCGAACAATTCAAGACGTTCAACATGTTCTCTATTAGAAACATATAACTAAGTCATGCCAAATCATTAACTAAGTTACGAATTGAAGAAAAATATCTAAGGCAATTTCAAATTCATTAAACTAGATACATCCAATGTATTAGTTCAATAAATCTGTGGTCCAATGACAATCATTGGTTAAATGAGATTTAATCACATCCTGAATACAATATTCATTAAATGGATAAGGATATATGGTGTGATCTCGTATCAGACCATCCTTTACCATAAGGAACAAGAATCTAATGCTTATGTGATAAAACTCATAAATCACGATTCTAAGTTATTTAGTTAACCGAATATTTTTCTTAATGTTTATTTTTATATCAGTGACACTACTAGTCGTATTAAAATATGTAACAACTGTTTATAAAGAACAAGTAACTAAACAATAGACACAAGTTCTGATATCAAATATCAAAACAATCATTAAACATTATTTTAATTAACTAGACGAGAGATCTGGTATCCAATACCTATAGTTATCCTATTGTAAGAATCGATATTCTCTATACGCAACTACACGCATCTTTTTTTTTTTAAGCTTTATAATTTGCCTTAAACTATTCACAACAATTGCAAATAATTGATTAGCAAACTCTGTCAGACACATGACTTCTAAAAGTCACTAAATCCAAGAAGCGTCATTATAAGATAAACAAATACCTAATACGGTTTTCTTAATGCCAGTCAAGAATCTCGAGACATGAACTAATTCACGTCAATTCTTACCGCACAAGAAACTATTTTTTCCAGACTATCATATCCAAAAGCATATATCCATTTAGATTACCTAATCGTGACTTAGTAACTAAGTCACTAACCATCTTGATTTTCAAGAAAATCGGAACAACAGTTCCCGATGGTTTTAACTAATCTAACAATATCTAAGTCTACTGTCATTCTTGAACCTATTCTAAAAATTCGCAATCATAAGTAAAGTCAGAAAACATATTCAAATAATATGCATGCAGTAGATTAGAAGTATAATTCTATTAACAATATAGAATAAAGGAAAAAAAAGCAGCAAATTTCATAAAATTACACACTGCTTTAGTTATGGATTTTTAACCCAGCAGTGTCTCCCACTACTTTACATAATACCGTAATCCCCAACAGAGAACGAGAATTCAATAATTAAATCAAATTCCATAGTGAGAATAGGATCCCATGAATATATTTCAACTCACAGCTTTGGCATAGTCTCGCCTACGTATATTCATTAGGTCGAGAACTCATTGTCAATCACTCACCAGTGACTCCTGGTCTTGGTCCTGACTGTTTCTCGTTATGACAGCTTTGGCACGTTCACAAGGAGGCGTATCAAGGCTTTACTTGCCAATGACAAACTCGAGCTACCGATGTAGTCTTGACAGCTTTGGCACGTTCAGGATTTCCACTTTCACTTGAATTTGTCTAGTATCAAATATACATCCGGCATGGATAAAATTCTATCAACTACACCCTCACTGCTTTGGCACGATCTCAAATGCAGCCATAGAAAGTTACTCATAAACCGTATTGACAAGACAGACCAAGAAACATGCATCCAATACATGTTACTTAACAACCTTATTTTAAGCGGGGTTATTCCTCAAAAAGATGTTATGCATTTAATTTAATCAAATTATTTAAACACAAGCATGCATCACGGAAAGACATAATTAAACATTGAATTTAAAGGCGTTTTCATATCATGTGTACAGGTTCAGACCTGCTCTGATACCATTTTGTTGGGGTTTTGGGTAAAATACCCGGGTTACGCAGCGGAACACGAAAAATCAAAATTTTCTGATTTCTTAAATTTTTCTTGGGTAATTAAATTTTTTTTTTATTTTAATCACTCAATGCTCAAAAATAGAAATCTTTAACCCGAAAATCATAATTTCAAAAAATTACCATAAAGCCCTAAAGCTTCCATTTTAATCATTTTAGTCCTAACTGTTGGGTTTTCTAGGTCAAACCAAGATCAAATTAAGCAATGAAACATGTGAATACACCAAAGTAAGAATGAGGAAAAATACTAACTTTGATCGGATTTTGGATGCGTTGAACACAAAAAATTTCCTCCTTGAGTTTCGGCCAAGCCCTTTGTTGTGCTCCTTGTGTTGATCTTCAAGCTCCATGTTTTGAGTGTTGATTCCAAGCTCAAGGATTGGTTTCCCTATCACCTTTGAATGACTCCTTGGATGTGCTAGCATTCATGATTTTTTGAATCAAAAATCAAAGAGAAATGAACACTTGGTTCACTACCAACATGAGAAAAAAAGAAAAAGGCCATTCGGCCATAGAGAGGAAAAGAGAGAGAATGAGTGTTGTGTTTTGTTTTCCAAAAACCTAATACCAAAAGTCTTACAAAGTTTTGGTATATGCTTTTCCAAAAGCAAAACAAAACATTTGGAGGGAAAGATGGAATTAATTGCCCTCAACAACTCCCATCACTAAAAAGTGACTTGCACCGCATCACTCAAAGTTGATGTGACTTCCATCACAAAAGGTGACTTGCGATGTGACTTGTGGGCCCCACTTTAATTCAAAATCCGAGTGGGCCCTCAAACACTCCCGGGCATTGATTCGCTAATTCCGAATTAACGAATTTTCCATTGCGACGTAATTAAATCAAATTTAATTAAATAATTATGCCTAGCAAAATTACTATTCACATCGCTAGCGAATTAATTCTAAATAAACTCGTTCGCCGGAATTAAAATCTAATTTTAATTCCGCGTCGAAATCTAATTTCGTTTAATATATCGAATATATTATTTAATCGATTAATTCCAAATTAATCGTTCTCTCTCTTTAAATAGTATTTTATCCCAGATAAAATATCTCTGTAATTAATCCTAGATTAATTTTCTCTCATATAATTAATCCTAGATTAATTTTCTCTCTCATATAAGTAATCCCACATTTTAGGCAGACATTTTTGGATATGTCCTTTGTCTTCCTAGAAGACTGTGATGATTTTGCCTTTGCCCCTTTTAGAAGCTCTGGCTCTGCCTCCTTGAGCATAGCCATCAACTCTCAAAGAGTTTACTCTTGGTTCATAATGAACCTGCCCCAGCTTTCGGGTAGAGACAATAAAATCAAATTTTTGGTAGTTTCGTCCACGTAGGTAATGCCCAACTATCATCTGCGACATCTAGTGCTCGATAGATGTACCCTCTTACATACACGAGCGAAAGAGCTTCTTTTGCAATTTGTACTTCTAAGATCTAAGAATAGATCTATGAAGATCCTTTAATTTCAACATCATGGTATAAAGATCTAATCTTTAATTCTGATGACGGAATTAAAGAGTCATTGCGGTAAGCTTAACGGATTGAGCACTAAAGTTATCATCACCATGTGTCTTCCAAAACTCATGCTCCACTATTTGCTCAACTCCGGGCTCAGGCCTGAGATGTTTCTCTATCAAATAGAATAACTTCTCAGTTCCCAGGACTATCCTGAGGTTTTATTCCCAATCTGAAAATTGGAGCCGTTTAAAGAAATTTTCTCCCAGGATTATGTTCTAAACGCTAATGTTTCAGTTATATTGATTTCAATAGTCCAACTATCTAATCAATGATTTCGGGTACAATCAAATAGAATGATTACTATAGTCTACCTATATAATCAACTACTATTTGATTGGTTAAATTCAAATATATTGATTACTATAATCCAATTATATAATCAACTATAAATGAAGTAGTTTGAATACAGTCCAACTGTTTAATTAAAACAACAATTAAATATTAGTCCAACTAATATATTTATTAATTAATGACGAAAAATGAAATGAGCGCGTATTGGCAAGTATCTAAACGAAATTACAAATTTAATACTTTCCTCCCACTATTTTTCGGCGAGCCTCTAACCCTCTGTTGAGTACTCGAGAAACCTAGTTTCCTAGTGGGCTAGGATCCCGTTAAATAACACACAATCTTGACTTTGGCCAACAAATTGTATGAAACTTAACTAGGTAGATCTCTAAGATCAATTGGATCTCATCCAATTCCTAGATCCAATAGGTGGACATCCAAGTCCGAAACATATATCCAATATATATGCCAATATATCCAATATATTCACTAACATTTTTCCTCTGAATCAACTAAGCCTTGGCTTTGGCACAACAAGCTTAATGATTCAAGTAAAGCGTGACCCATTGACTTTGGAAAGCTTCGTAATCGATGTCAATGGACAAGACATGATCTTGACTTTGGCCAACAAATCACAACTTGGACAAGACATGCGATATGGAACAAAACCTTCATGATTCAAACACATCCGCGATGGACAAAGGTCTTGAATTTGGCCAACAAACCAGTGCCAATCTTGGATCTTGAGAATGAATCATTCAATGGAAGGAAAACGCTTAATATTTGTTGAGGGTTTTTTCGCGTAATTGGCAACCAATTAATTATCTTTGATTAGGTCTCATCATATACCCTTAAGCATGCATTCTAAAATCATAATAAGGCGCGGTAAATAAATTAATAATGATATGCGGATGGATATTTAAAACATTTTGTTCCTAGAATAAATCTCTCACTTTCTCTCCCCGGCTAGCACTATTCTAACTTCTACCCAATTACATAACACTTCTAAAGAAACCTCATGTACATTGAGGGGAATATGTGAGAAGAGAAATACAAAGAGTCAAGAGGTAATAGGCTGGACACGCAGGTCCAATTTAATAAATTCTAAATTTATTACAACAATTTCCAAAATTTCCCTCACCCATCTAATATCCATCCGATATACATTATTCAAACATCACATCTATGTATTCACACAAAGTATGTTATCAATCAATCTAATCCAATTAATTAATCTTTGATTAACGATCATCCAATGTTCAAACAACGATTTGATTTGCGTGAGTCCAACTCGTTTAAGAATAAGTACTCAAAGTACGAATTCTTGAATTATATCAAACTACAATATTAAATCCAATTTAATTCGTATTCAATACTAATTCTTTATTTAATTCTAAATTAAATAATTACACTTTATTAATGAGCCTTTGCGACTTAGATTCTAAATCTAATCTTAACGGGTCTCAAAGCCCAATTAACATCCAATGTCAATTTAATTTGAGTCCAATGGGCTTTCAATTAATTTATAAGGCATGGACTTTGGCACCAAAGCCCAATAAGGAATCACCCTTTGCCAAAAATCAATTTAGGCCCAATTAAAATTTTAAAGGCCCATTATATTATATTTGGACTTTATGGAAATGGTTTTAGGCCCAATTGGATCCAACCAATTATCCTAAACCAAACTTGGCCCAACCAAGCCCATTAAGCCCAAATACAACATTTTTAGCCCAATTCCAAATTTAGCCCAATTAATTAAATTCCAATATTCCAAATATCATAATTTAATCAATTAAAGTGTATTAGCTATAATTAATTATTTAAATCAACATTTCCAAAATACTAATTTACACAATTAATTATGCTTTAATAATCAACTTATGTCCAACACAAATTGAAGCAAAATCAATCCCAACATACTCTTAAGCACTCGGAAATATGGTGATTTTTATATCAATTTTTATTTCAATCCAATTAAATCACAAACTAATATATCCCATGCATTTTAAACATATCCAATTGTCTAAAATTCAAAAATCACCAAGAGCTAGGGTTCCATTCACATATACGACCAAGCCTTAAATTTGGGGAAAATTAATCTAATTAATTTTTTCTTCAAATTGATCATGCACAACTCAAATTTAACATATTATAAGCATGCTCAAACAAACAATTTGCCTAAAACATGCTCAAATAAAAAAATACCCAAATTAAAGTTAAGAACCCTAAATTCAATTTCATGCTCAATAACCGCTCTGATACCATTGTTGGGTTTTCTTGGTCAAACCAAGATCAAATTAAGCAATGAAACATGTGAATACACCAAAGTAAGAATGTGGAAAAATACTCATTTTGATCGGATTTTGGATGCGTTGAACAAAAAAATTTTCCTCCTTGAGTTTTGGCCAAGCCTTTTGTTGTGATCCTTGTGTTGATCTTCAAGCTCCAAGCTTTGAGTGTTGATTCCAAGCTCATTGATGGGTTTCCCTATCACCTTTGAATGAATCCTTGGATGTGCTACCATTCATGATTTTTGAATCAAAAATCAAAGAGAAATGAACCCTAGGTTCACGCCCAACATGAGAGAAAAAGAAGAAGACCATTCGGCCATGGAGAGGAAAAGAGAGAGAATGAATGTTGTGTTTTTTTTTTCCAAAAACCTAATACCAAAAGTCTTACAAAGTTTTGGTATATGCTTTTCCAAAAAGCAAAACAAAACATTTGGAGGGAAAGATGGCATTAATTGCCCTCAACAACTCCCATCACTAAAAAGTGACTTGCACCACATCACTCAAAGTTGATGTGACTTCCATCACAAAAGGTGACTCGCGATGTGACTTGTGGGCCCCACTTTAATTCAAAATCCAAATGGCCCGCAAACACTCCCGGGCTAGGGTTCGCTAATTCTGAATTAACGAATTTTCCGTTGCTACGTAATTAATCAAATTTAATTAAATAATTATGCCTAGTAAAATTACTATTCACGTCGCTAACGAATTAATTCAAAATTAACTATTTCGCCCGAATTATAATCTAATTTGAATTCCGCGTCGAAATCTAATTTCGTTTAATATATCGAATATATTATTTTATCGATTAATTCCAAATTAATCGTTCTCTCTCTTTAAATAGTATTTTATCACAGATAAAATATCTCCGTAATTAATCCTATATTAATTTTCTCTCTCATATAATTAATCCCAGATTAACTATGTGTTAGACAATTATGACCCATAACATCACTATTTGTACAGATCATGGTGTTGTTGTATAAATTAACCATGTGACAAAGGAAATTGCCTTTTTATCATTTGTAATTGGATTACCTAGATGTATAAATGATAGAAGGTCCATATGATTAGTTCCGGATTGAGATGATATGAAACAGTATCAATCCACAAAGGTTTAATCATTAAATATCCCTAGTCAGAGTATTATCTAGATAGACCCCTCGAAATTTCATTGGTAGTATGACTAAGTGTCTATGGAAGTCCGAATTAGGGTAGGTGTATTTGGTCTTAACCTGAGAATTGCACCGCTAATACTTGCGACAATCAATATACTTTGGTTTTGGTCATCCAGGACTTTAACAGGTTCTGTGTACGCCTCTTCTGGGTATATTGAGAATCTTAGTGTATTGGGTGTGATGTCAAGATGGAAGTATCACTCTAGTCATAGTGGAGATGATGATCACGTAGGATACATAACTGGTGCTCTTATGTACTGCAGTCATCGGGATAATATGACTAGGTCATGATTATCCGATTATAGAGACTAGTTACCAGAGATTCGATATGTGCTTCGTACGGGGCAAACACAATTCCAGCCCCAGGCCTTGCACGTGACATCCGATACTGGATCGCAATACGCAATACTACGTATACTACGCCTGATATAGATTACATATTCCTTTAAGAATATTTTTGGAGAATTGGGTAGGCACAGTGCTTTGGTAGAAGCCAACCATGTCTTGTAAATCGGTAAAAACGTAGTACTAGGTACATACGTGTTCGGATAGTCCGACGACCGGATTTACTGCCAACATATCCGGGGATCTCATGGGTCGCTTCCTAAAGATTCACCGATGACGTATGACTCGCACTTTATTAATCTGGGATTAATTAAAATAGAGAGAAAATTAATCTGGGATTAATTACGGAGATATTTTATCTGGGATAAAATATTATTTAAAGTGAGAGAACGATTAATTTGGAATTAATCGATAAAATAATATATTTGATATATTATACGAAATTGGATTTCGACGCGGAATTAAAATTAGATTTTAATTCGGGTGAATGAGTTAATTGAATAGTAATTTTAGTGACGTGAATAGTAATTTTACTAGGCAAAATTATTTAATTGAATTTTATTTAATTACGTCGCAACGGAAAATTCGTTAATTCGGAATTAGCGAACCCGAGCCCGAGAGTGTTTACGGGCCCACTCGAATTTCAAATTTAAGTGCGGCCCACAAGTCACATCACGCGTCACATCACATCGCACATCATTCAAGTGATGGATTTCTTGCCACCTTGAGTGATTGACAACAAGTCACTATTCATGAGTGATGTGAGTTGTTGGAATGCATTTATTGCATTTTTGCCTCCAAAATTTTCTAAGCTTTTTGGAAAAGCTTTGACTAATTTTTGGTATATGTTTTATTAGGTTTTGGAAACCAAAGAACATACAAGACACTCTCATCTCTCTTTCTTCCTCACAATCAGCCAAGGGCCATTTTCTTCCTCTATTGGCTAGGCCGAAAATTACAAAGAAGGAATGGAAGATTTGTGGCAAATCTTTCCAATGCTAGCACATGAAGGGTCATCCAAAGGTGATAGGGAAACCTATTCATGAGCATGGAATCACAACACAAAGCTTGGAGCTTCCATGGAGGTGGTGACCGAATTTGGAGGAGCACAAAATCTAGCCATTGCCGAGAGCTTCTTCAAGGGAGCAAAAAGTTTTGTTGTTCCTCGCATCGCATAACCGATCAATGTAAGTATGATTCCTCCATACTTCTTTGTTGTATTCACACATGTATCTTGCTTGAAATCGATTTTGGGACTAATCTAGAAACCCAACAATGGTATCTTGAGCCATTTTGAGCATGAAATGAACTTAGGGTAAAATTTGGGTAAATTGGATTTGATCATGTTTGAATGAAATTACTTGTTTGAGCATGCTTGTAAATGGATGACTTGGAGTTATTTGTGATCCATTTTTCGCATTGTGAATTTTGTGTTTTTTGATCATTGGATGAGTTGAAATCATTTGGGTAATGTTGATTGAGGATTTAATTGGATTGAAACCGAATCGGACAAATAAATCCCCAAATTGTCGTGACTTGTAGCATGTAAAATGATTGATTTTTGATTCAAATGTGTTGGACATGTTTAGATGATAATAAGCATAATTAATTGAGTAAATTAGTGTTTTGGAAATGTTAATTTGGATAATTAATTATTGCATACACTTTAGGTTAATTAAATTATGAAATTTGGAATTTTGGTAATTTAATTAATTGGGCCAAATTTAGAATTGGGCTTGTGAAGTTGTAATTAGGCTTAATGGGATTGGTTGGGCCAAGTTTGGTTTAGGCTAAATGGTTGGATCCAATTGGCCCAAAACCATATCCATAAAGTCCAATTATGACTTAATGGACCTTTAATTTTAATTGGGCCTAAATTGGTTTCTTGGCAAATAAGGGTGATTCCTTAAATGGGTTTTAGTATTTGGGTTTGACCCATATTGACCAAAAGTCTATGCCTTAAGAAATTAATTAAAAGCCCATTGGACTTTAATTAAATTGACATTCGATGTTAATCGGGCTTTAAGACCCATAACGATTAGATTTAGAATCTAAGTCGTAAAGGTACATTAAAAAGTGTAAATATTTAATTTGGAATTAAATAAATGAATTAGTATTAAATAGAAATTGAATTGGATTTAATGTTGTAGTTTAATATAATTCAAGAATTCGTACTTTGAGTACTTATTCGTAAAACGAGTTTGACTCGCGCAAAATCAAATCGTTGTTTGAACATTGGATGGTCATTAATTTTCAGATTAATTAATTGGATTAGATTGATTGATAACATGCTTGTGTGAATACATGGATGCGATGTATGAATAATGCATATTGGATGGATATTAGATGGGTGAGGGCAATTTTGGAAATTATTGTAATAAATTTAGAATTTATTAATTGGACCTGCGAGTCCAGCCTATTACCTCTTGACTCTTTGTATTTCTCTTCTCACCTATTCCCCTCAATGTAAATGAGGTTTCTTTAGAAGTGTTATGTAATCGGGTAGAAGTAATACTTGTGCTAGCGGGAGAGAGGAAATGGAGAGATTTGTTCTAGGAAAAATGTTTTAAATATCCATTCGCATATCATTATTATATTTATTTATTTACGCGCCTTATTATGTGTTTAGAATGCATGTTTAAGGGTGTATGATGATGAGACCTTAATAAAGATAATTAATTGGTTGCCAATTACCTGAAAAACCCTCAACACATATTAAGCATTTTTCCTTCCATTGAGTGATTCTTACTCAAGATCCAAGATTGGCAGTGGTTTATTGGCCAAAGTCAAGACCTTTGTCCGTCCCGGATGTGTTTGAATCATGAAGGCTTTGTTCCATATCGGTGTCTTGTCCAAGTTTTGATTTGTTGGCCAAAGTCAAGATCACTTCTTGTCCATCAACATTGATTACGAAGCATTCCATAGTCAATGGGTTACGCTTAACTGGGATCGTTAAGTTTGTTATGCCAAAGCCAAGGCTTAATTGATTCAAAGGAAAAAGGTTAGGGAATATATTGGATATATTGGCATATATAAGATATATGTTTCGAACTTGGATGTCCACCTACTGGATCTAGGAATTGGATGGGATCCAATTGATCTTAGAGATCTACCTAGTTAATTATCATACAATATGTTGGCCAAAGTCAAGATTGTGTGTTATTTAACGAGATCCTAGCCCACTAGGAAACAAGGTTTCCCGAGTACTCCACAGAGGGTTAGAGGCTCGCCGAAAAATAGTGGGAGGCAAGTATTAAATTTGCAATATTCGTTTAGTTACTTGCCAATACGCGCTCATTTCAATTTTTCGTCAATACGTAATTATTTATTAGTTGGACTAATATTTAATTGTTGTTTTAATTAACAGTTGGACTGTATTCAAACTATTTCAATTAATAGTTGATTTTATAATTAGATTATAGTAATCAATATAATTGAATTTAACCAATTAAATTATAGTTGATTATATAGTTAGACTATAGTAATCATTATAATATATAGTACCTGAAATAGTTGATTGGATAGTTGGACTATAGCAATCAAGATAAATGAAAGATTAGCGTTTAAAATATAAACCTGGGTAAAAATATTTTAAACAGCTTTATTTTTCAAATTGGGAATAAAATCTCAGGATAGTCCTGGTAATCGAGAAGTTACTTTATTTTATATTGTGACGTCTCGAGCCTAAGCTCGGAGTTGAGAAAATAGTAGAACATGATATTTGGAATATTCATGTGATGATAACTTTAGTGCTTAATTTGTTAAGCTTGTCGCAAAGACTCCTTAATTTCTTACTCAGAATTAAGGATTAGATCATTATATTTTGATAATGAAATTGAAGGATCTTCATAGATCTATCCTTAGATCTTAGAAGTACTAAATTGCAAGTAGTAAACACTTGGAGAGTTAATGGCTATACTCAAGGAGACAAAGCCAAAGTTTGCTATATGGCAAGAAGCGCAAGGGGCATCTTACTTCGATATTCTAGAAGGCCAAGGCTTGGCCAAAAGCTTATGGAGTGTGGAAAAATGGCAAAGGCAAAATCATTATAATCTTCTGGGAAGACCAAGGACAAATCCCAAAATGTCTGCCTAAAATGTGGCAAACGGGGTCACTGGAAGCGTGACTCCCGTATGGATAAGGCAGACATGAAGGAAGTGAAGAGGGGAAAGGCTCCGGCTTCAAATATGTTTGTCATCAATATGTTCACTACTAGTATTAAAATTGGATTTTAGATACTGGTGTGCAGAATCTGCTGATTAGCAGGATACTGACTTCAGTTGAGATTTACCTACGAGTCGGAAAGGGGACGACAGTCGCTGTTTTAACCGTAGAAACCTAAGTTGAGGAACTACCCTTCGGGTGTATGTTTAAATTAGGAAACTGTTTAAATGTACCTAGTTTGACTACAAACATTATCTATACATCAGGGTTTAACCCGTTGCGGGTATACCTTTATATTCTAGAACACTAAAGTGTTTTCTTTTATAAAGATGATATTGAGATAAGCAAATTAGATGTGAATCACAGTATTTATATTTTGAATAAAAATAAATCTCAAACGTATAACATGACAAACAAATAGTTCAAACTGATTTAATCAGTTGAGACTTAAATGTGGCATTGTTGTCTGGGACACAATTAACGAGACTCGTAAATCCACACTTTCGAAGAGTGGATACTAGGACGGATTTGATTCTATTCAAATAATGTCTACGAATCTAGTTTAATAGGCGAAGTGCCTATAACAACTTTTTACATGGTAAAAGTGTAAATGCCACCGATCTGTAAGCCCTCGTTCATAGTGACGTAAGAGGGCCCATGTCCAGCTAGGCTAGAGGTGGATATGAAAGTTTCGTGACCTTTACGGATGTGGCATCGTGTTATGGTTATGTGTTTATTTTGAAACACGAATAAAAAACTTTTGATTAATTCAAAGAGTTTCGACACGAAGTAGACAGACAGACCGGCTAAAGTATTAAACCGTCACGGTTAGACCATGATGAAAATACTTAAGCAATAATTTTCTCAAATACTTGAAAGAGTATAGTATTCTTTCAATGAGGACTCCTCCCGGAACACGTCAGTTTGACGGTGTGTCCAAACGGAGAAATAAAATTTTGTTGGACATGAAAAGGTTAATCATGAGTCGCTCTGAACTACCATTTCCTTCAAAAGATACGCATAAACAGTGCAAGACTTATTTTGAATAAGGTTCCATAAAAATCTGTTTGACAGACTTCATATTAGATATGAACAGGAAAGAAACTGGGTTTCTCATTCCTGAAGATTTGGGAATGTTAGGCACATGTTTGGATGATACCAAACTAAAACCCAAACCGGATAAGTGCCTAAGTTGTGGGTTATCCTAGGGAAACCAAAGTATAGTACTTATACAACTCACAAGAGAACAATGTAATTGTTGCTCGCCATGCGGTTTTCCTAAGAGGAATACCGATATGCATTGGTAAGTGGGAGGAAAGTAAAACTCGATGAAAATCAGAGTAATACTGTTCCAGGCACCAATTCCTTAACGGAACACAAATAGTTCATAAGGGATGAAACTATACCAATAATCTTCGAATACACAAGAACTGCATAAGTCGGAGAGAGTTAGAAAACAACCTGGGAGGTATGGGTTTTTGATCTCACCTCATAAAGATGTCAATCTAATTGAGGAATACGAACTGACTACGTATGAGGAAATGATACAAGGTATCGACTCCCTATAATGGCAAAGTGCCATGATATCCGAAATGGATTCCATGTATATCAACTAAGTTTAGATACTAGTTGTTGTACCGCAAGGCATTGTGCCTATTGGTACTATATAAGTCTTCAAGGAATTTATACATGGATGGCAAAAAACCAGCGTACTAAGCTAGGCTTGTAGCGAAAAGGTATCGTTATCAACATTATGTTGATTACGACGAAACCTTTTACTTGTTGCCATGGTTAAATCCATTTGGTTAATGCTTGCTGATGGTGCATGTTTCATTCATGAAATATGGCAGCTGAATGTCAAAATCGCTTTCTTTAAAAGAAAACCTTTTGGAGGATGTTTACAACATCCTGATGGTTTTTTCGTACCAAAACGAGCAAACAAGTTTTACAAGTTAATTCGATCCATTTTATGGATTGAAGCAAGCATATTGTTCTTGGATTTATCGTTTTGATGTAATCATAATGGTATATGTTTTAATTCAAAACGAAATTGATTCTTGTGTATATAAGGAGGTTAGTGGGAGCACACTGACAATGAATGTCCTAAATAATGATGACATATCATTTCTTGGAAATAATATTCCCATAATACAGTCGGTGAAAACATAGCTTTCATGAAAATTCTCCGTAGAATTCTTGGGAGAAACAACATTTATTCTAGGAATAAAGATCTACTGGGATAGATTTAAAGTTGTTAATACTCTCTGAGAACTCGTACATTGTAATAAATGTACGTGACCTGGTGTCTCATATACTTTGAGCATATGGAGTCACAATCAGGCCAATCAAAGTGATAGTCATTGGATTGATGTTAAGAACATCATTTAGTATCTTAGATGAACTAAGGATGCTGTCTTATACTATGGAGAATGAGAACTTAAAGTGACTGGGTTCACTATTGCAAGTTTCCTAACCGATAAAAACAACTATAAGTCGTAACAAAGGTACTACACAGTTTGAATAACGGGACAGTGAGCTGGAAATCTTCCAAGCAAGATACTGTTACCGAATAAACAACAAAAGCTGAATATTGCTGCAGCTGAGGCAGCAATAGAAGCCTTTTGGATCGATAACAATCCTAATTAGATTAGGAATAATTCTGTTAGCAACTGAGCTAGGCTTCAGCACAGGCTAAAGAATATATGGTCTCATCAACGATCCAGATAAATACTTCAAATTTTCATCTGATTCGTTCGGATCATACATCGTGGCGATATGATGATCGAATAAATCGCATCAGATGATAATCATGAAAATCCACTAACGAAAGCATTTTCTTAGCAAAAATTTGAGTGAACCGTACATAGTTCGGGTGTAGGACACTTGAGTGATTGGCTATAGGCCAAGTGGGAGATTGTTGGACAATTATGACCCATAGCATCACTATTTGTACAGATAATGGTGTTGTTGTACAAATTAACTATGTGACAAAGGAAATTGCCCTTTTATCATTTGTAATTGGATTACCTAGATGTATAAATGATAGAAGGTCCATATGATTAGTTCCGGATTGAGATGATATGAGACAATATCAATCTACAAAGGTTTAATCATTAAATATCCCTAGTCAGAGTATTATCGAGATTGGACATCGATAATGCGTAAAAGACTAGTATTACACTTGTGCGCGTTGTGGGAGCATAACAGCATAGTTCTCATTTATTTGGGTATAGAATACTCATGCAAGTGTAATAGGAGGTAGTGTTTACTGATGTTATGGGAACAGCTTCGCTCTAGATAGACCCCTCGGAATTCCATTGGTAGTATGACTGTGTGTCTATGGAAGTCTGAATCAGGGTAGGTGTTTTTGGTCTTAACCTGAGACTTTCACCGCTAATACTTGTGACAATCAATATACTCTGGTTTTGGTCGTCCATGGCTTTAACAGGTTCTGGGTATATTGAGAATCGTAGTGTATTGGGTGTGATGTCAAGATGGAAGTATCACTCCAGTCATAGTGGAGATGATGATCACGTAGGATACGGAACTGGTGCTCTTATTTACTGCAGTCATCGGGATAATGTGACTAGGTCATGATTATCCGATTATAGAGACTAGTTACCAGAGATTCGATATGTGCTTCGTACGAGGCAGACACAATTCCAGCCCCAGGCCTTGCACGTGACATCCGATACTGGATCGCAATACGCAATACTACGTATACTATGCCTGATATAGATTGCATATTCCTTTAAGAATATTTCTGGAGAATTGGGTAGGAACGGTGCTTTGCTAGAAGCCAACCATGTCTTGTAAATCGGTAAAAACGTAGTACTAGGTACGTACTGCTAACATATCCGGGTATCTCATTGGTCGCTTCCTGAATATTCACCGATGACGTATGACTCACACTTTATTAATCTTGGATTAATTAAAAGATAGAGAAAATTAATATGGGATTAATTACAGAGATATTTTATCTGGGATAAAATATTATTTAAAGAGAGAGAACGATTAATTTGGAATTAATCGATAAAATAATATATTTGATATATTATACGAAATTGGATTTCGACGCGGAATTAAAACTTGATTTTAATTCGGGTGAACGAGTTAATTTAGAATTAATTCGTTAGCGATGTGAATAGTACTTTTGCTAGGCAAAATTATTTAATTCAATTTGATTTAATTACGTCGCAATGAAAAATTCATTAATTCAGAATTAGCGAACCCGAGCCCGGGAGTGTTTGCGGGCCCACTCGCATTTCAAATTTAAGTGCGGCCCATAAGTCACATCACGCGTCACATCACATCGCACATCATTCATGTGATGGATGTCTTGTCACTTAGAGTGATTGACAACCAGTCACTATTCATGAGTGATGTGAGTTGTTGGAATGCATTTATTGCATTTTTGCCTCCAAAATTTTCTAAGCTTTTTGGAAAAGCTTTGACTAATTTTTGGTATATATTTTATTAGGTTTTGGAAACAAAAGAGCATATAACACACTCTCCTCTCTCTTTCTTCCTCACAATCGGCCAAGGGCCATTTTCTTCCTCTCTTGGCTAGGCCGAAAATTACAAAGAAGGAATGGAAGATTTGTGGCAAATCTTTCCAATGCTAGCACATGAAGGGTCATCCAAAGGTGATAGGGAAACCTATTCATGAGCATGGAATCACAACGCAAAGCTTGGAGCTTGGAGCTTCAATGGAGGTGGTAACCGAATTTGGAGGAGCACAAAATCTAGCCATTCCCGAGAGCTTCTTCAAGGGAGCAAAAAGTTTTGTTGTTTCTCGCATCGCATAACTGATCAATGTAAGTATGATTCCGCCATACTTCTTTGTTGTATTCACATATGTCTCTTGCTTGAAATCGATTTTGGGACTAATATAGAAACCTAACATTATGTGCGAGTCATACGTCATCGGTGAATCATCGGGTAGCGACCCATGACATCCCTGTATATGTTGGCAGTAAATCTGTTCATCAGACTATCCGAACACGTACGTACCTAGTACTACATTTTTACCGATTTGCAAGACATGGTTGGCTTCTAGCAAAGCACTGTGCCTACCCAATTCTCCAGAAATATTCTTAAAGGAATATATAATCTATGTCAGGCGTAGTATACATAGTATTACGTATTGCGATCCAGTATTTGATGTCACATGCAAGGCTTGGGGCTGGAATTGTGTCTGCCCCCTACGAAGCATATATCGGATCTCTGGTAACTAGTCTCTATAATCGGATAAACATGACCTAGTCATATCATCCCGATAGCTACAACATACAAGAGTACCAGTTCCTTATCCTACGTGACCATCATCTCCATATGACTAAGTGATACTTCCATCTTGACATCACACCCAATACACTACGATTCTCAATATACCCAGAAGAGGCGTACACAGAACCTGTTAAAGCCCTGGACGACCAAAACCAAAGTATATTGATTGTCGCAAATATTAGCGATGTAAGTCTCAGGTTAAGACCAAATACACCTACCCTGATTCGGACTTCCATAGACACATAGTCATACTACTAATGGAATTCCGAGGGGTTTATCCAGAGCGGGGCTATTTCCATACCATCGTTAAACAAAATATATGAGAACTATGCCTTTATGCTTCCACAACGCGCACAAGTGCAATACTAGTTTATTCCGCATTATCGATGTCCAATCTCAATAATACTACGACTAGGGATATTTTAATGATTAAACCTTAGTGGATTAATATTGTCTCATATCTTATTAATTCGGAACTAATCATATGGACTTTTATCATTTATATATCTCGGTAATCCAATTACAAATGATAAAAGAGCAATTTCCTTTGTCACATAGTTAATTTGTACATCAATACCATGTTCTGTACAAATAGTGATGTTATGGGTCATAATTGTCCAACACTAACTTGTTCAAAACAAGCTTAGATGATTTCCAATCACACCTAAAATGATTTGTACATCAAATATACATTAAAACTGAAAATCTGAAAAATTTCCAGTTTTTCAGTATTTACATAAATGCCCCTATAAATTTGTATTTTGATCATTTTAGTCCTAATTTGTCAAATACATAATTAGGTGATTTCTATTCACAACAAAAATGATTTATACATGTCAAAATACAAATTGCAATTCAAGAAAAAAAAATTTCAAAATTACCGAATAGGTCCTTCAACTTTCCAAGAATTGTACTTTAGTTCAAATTTATTCAAAACCAATCAAGATCAAGCACAATCAACACTAAAATTTATATGCATCATATAAACATCATTAATTAACACATATATGAAAAGCCCCAAATTTGGAGCGGGTTATGAACCCTAATTTTATAATTTCCACAAATTGGCAAATTAACACCAAATTAATTAAATTAAACACTTTAATTCAATTAGTTCCACACCAAACAAGTCTCACCACCATGAAATAACTCAAGAATGATTCTAGGTTATTTATGAGTGGCTAAGCAACTCTAGAATGACAACTTCCATCAATATGGCAAAAATAATGCTTAATAAACAATTCTAAAGCAATCTAAATTAACATACATGCTTCCATCTCTCAATCATGCTCCCAATCATCAAAATACATCCATAAGAAAGTAGAGAAGAAACTAAGCTAAACAAGTTGAAGCTTAGTATGAAATAAACAATTTTCATAAAGGAAACGGTAAGAAAAACTTACTAAAATCCTTATTTCGCAAGCCTTTCTTTCTTTTTTCTCATTTTTCTCTCTTTGTTTCTTTGTATTTTGAGTTTTTAGGGTTCTTAGATTGTAAAACAAAAAACAAAAATGGCTTAAATAATTTCTCAAATTATCGAATAATGAAGGAAAAAACAATGGCCACATTTTTCAATTTTTGTTTTAATTAATTGGAAAATGATTTAATTATTTTTTTGGTGTAAAACCATTAATCAAATTAATTTTTATCACAAACCATCCAATTAACTCATACCAATTTAACCAATCAAAATTGGCCAAGAAAACCAATTAAAAATAAGCAATTTAGTTTACTTAATTAAAGTAAACTAGATATTAAATATTTAATTAATTTAATTATTTAACATTTAAATAATGAAATAATTAAATAAAAATATCTCAATATATGTATTATATTTATATTAAATAATCAAAATACATATATTAATAATAAATGTCAAATATCACAATTCGACATTTATAAATGGCCGAAAGATCTCAAAAGCATGTATTTTCGTTTAACGGTTAAACGACTTATAAATAATCAGTATTATTATAAAAGTTGCCCTAGTTCACTACGAGTATATCTCATTAGTGAGACTCTCTAGGTTCAGACATATCCGTCACGAAATCCAATTTCATGTCCATAATCTACCCATCCGTAAATTATGACGAACATGGATAAAATCTCTGAACCATACAGGTCGAGGTCATTGCATAGGTATAATCCTTCCGTCACAAGTATCTGGATTATCCTAGCGATATAGATATAAATATCAAATCTCTTTAGGTATAATCCCGTCGACGATTCTATTAGCAATCTCTTAAATAACACTTAGAACTAACTTCTACTGTGTACCACAGGCCCAAAGATTTAGCAGATTGCTAATTGCACATTGAATACATATGCTCTGTACATAGAATTGACGGATCCTATCTTGATACACAAATGATATCATGAGGATCAGTCCAAACCCAACGAACAAGCGAAGGTCTGATCTAAATAGATCGGTGACATGACTGCCATCAAAGTGTGGAGGATACCTTATACATCCACAATGGTATCTCAAGTCGAAGGACCACTATGCTCATTTAACCCGAGAAGATTCCTATTGACGTTGGTGTACTATCTATTAGAAAATCTTTGGTGAGTCGTTCAGTTTTTATCCCATATAAACACCCACACGTCTATACGAGTCTCCCCAGACTCATGGTTCATTGGGATAAACCATCAGACCAATTCTCGATATACGACGTGTACTGGTCTCAGCAAATTTTACTAACCGACCCGTGTTAGTAAATCTTGACCAGGAACTATATTTGATAATATACTTCGGGTAGTGTCACTTCCCAATGTCAATTACAAATTACTTTGTAACTGCGCACTACATTATATATCATCAAGTCTTTGTCTAATATATACATATTACTAAATCATATTTATCTCAATCTAATCATAATTAGATTGAATGTGTATATAAAAGACAAGAGGTTTTACCGTTAAATAAGTAATATTATGGAAAAAAAAGAATTGCTCGTACTCATGAATCAGACATAAATACGATCCAGATTGGCACTCCGAGCACCAACCCTAACAATAATTTTATTTTCATAATTGTTAGATTGAAGGGTGATTGATTATCTTAATAATCCATAGTAACAATAATTAAGACTTGTCTTAGTTTATTGTGATTTATTCCGCAGAGGGTCAGAACCTTGTGACAAATTCGAATTCTTATAAACTTTAAACCTTCATTTGATTTCTATCATCTCCTCATATTGGTGAGAGAAAATTTTAAACTCCAGCTTGTCAAGAATGTCAAAAAACAATGTTAGAAACATTCTTATCGTTGCTATTGTTATGTAAATTTCTCAATTCAAATGTGTTAATTATTGAACCGAAAGGTGCAATAATTGTTTTATAAAATATATTAATTATGTGGGTGTCCCACATACATAAAAAGAAAATAATAAAAAATTAAAATTCACTATTTGTACAGTGAATCTCATTCATATAAATAAAGGCTTCATTTCATTATTTTATTCATTCAATTCTCAACCAATTCGTCTATATTATAAGAGAGAAAAATATTTTTTCTTCGTAAGAGTTTGTGAGAGAGTTGTAATTCCTATATTCTAAGAAAATGTGAGATAGTTCACTCCTTATATTTAGAGAGATGTTGAAAAATTCTTCTCCATTTTCTCGTGGATGTTTCGCTCATATTGAGGGTTTAACCACGTTAAATTTATTTCTCATTGATTTATTTTATTATTAATATTTATGGTAGGCTAAGCCTCATAATTATTATTGTATTGTCATATGGTAGGTAACTGTTGGACAATTAGGACCCATAGCATCACTATTTGTACAGATCACGGTGTTGTTGTACAAATTAACTATGTGACAAAGGAGATTGCACTCTTATAATTTGTGATTAGATCACCAAGATATATAAATGATAGGAGGTCCCTATGATTTGTTCCTGGATTGAGAATGATATGAGACAGTATCAGTCCACGAAGGATAAATCATTAAATATCCCTAGTCAGAGTATTATCGAGATTGGAGATCGATAAATGTGTAAAAGACTAGTATTACACTTGTGCGCGTTTTGAGGGCACAACGGCATAGTTCTCATATATTTGGGTATAGGATACTCATTCAAGTGTAATAAGAGGTTGTGTTTTACCGATGGTAGGGGAAACAGCTTCGCTCTGGATAGACCCCCTCAGAATTCCATTGGTAGTATGACTATGTGTCTATGGAAGTCCGAAATCAGGGTAGGTGTATTTGGTCTTAACCTGAGACTTGCACCACTAATACTTGTGACAATCAATATACTTTGGTTTTGGTCGTCCCGGGCTTTAACCGGTTTCTGTGTACCCCTCTTCTGGGTATATCGAGAATCGTAGTGTGTTGGGTGTGATGTCAAGATGGAAGTATCACTCCAGTTATAGTGGAGATGATGGTCACGTAGGATACGGGACTGGTTCTCTTAATGTTGCAGGTATCGGGATAATATGACAAGGTCATGTATATCCGATTATAGAGACTAGTTACCGGACATTCGACATGTGCTTCGTACGGGGCAGACACAATTCCAGGCCTAGACCTAGCACGTGATCATCAGATACTGGATCGATATACACAATACTACATATACAATGCCTGATATAGATCGTTTATTCCTGTAAGCATGTTTCTAGAGAATTGGGTAGGCATGACGCTTTGCTAGAAGCCAACCTTGTCTTGTAAATCGGTATAAACGTGGTACTAGGTACTTACGTGTTCGGATAGTCCGACGACCGAATTTACTGCCAACATATCCGGGGATCTCATTGGTCGCTTCCCGAAGATTCACCGATGACGTATGACTCACACTTTAATTAGTCTGGGATTAATTAGATGAGAGAGAAAATTAATCTGGGATTAATTACGGAGATATTTTTTCTGGGATAAAATATCGATTAAAGAAAGATAACGGTTAATTTGGAATTAATCGATAAATTAATATATTCGATATATTAAACGAAATTGGATTTTGACGCGGAATTAAAATTAGATTTTAATTCGGGCGAATGAATTAATTTAGAATTAATTCGTTAGCAACGTGAATAGTGATTTCGCTAGGCATAATCATTTAATTGCGACACAACGGAAAATTCGTTAATTTAGAATTAGCGAACCCAAGCTCGGGATTGTTTGCGAGTGCGTTAGCATTTCGAATTCGAGTGCGGCACGCAAGTCAAATCAAGCGTCAAATCATTAGTCACTTTGAGTGATGTGACAACTTGTCACATTGATTGATTGATTGATGTGAGTTGATAGAAGTTGTTGAAAAGCTTTTTGAAAGCTTGAAAGAAATATATCATTATTTTAATGGTATTAGACTTTTAATTTTTGGTATTTGATATGAAAAAATTAAACAACACTTTGATCTCTCTCTTTCCTCCCTTTTGTTCACGTTTTGGAGCAAAATGCTCTCTCTCTCTCCCGCCCAAAAGGGCTGAAATTTCTTCTTCATTTACACAGCTCACTGTCGTGAGCAATAGAGAAGGAATGAGTGATTTTGTTGCAAAATCAAAGTTCTAGCACACTCTATAAGACATACGAAGGTGATAGGGAAACCCACCCGTGGGCTTGGAATACCATTCGAGAAGCTTGGAGCTTGGACCGATTTTGGAGAGCCAAAACAGTGGACTATTTTCACCTCACTGCCGTGAGCATTGGAGCACCATGGAAAGGAGAAAATTTTTTGTTCTTCACCGCATCGTCTCAACCGATCATTGTAAGTATGTTTCTGCCATATTTCTTCGTGTATTCACATGTGTTTCTTGCTTGATAATTGATCTTTGGGACCTTAGAGAATTCCAACAGTAACGCCACCTGAAATAATAATTATTCTCAATTTCACCTTACTTACGTGATAGATTCAGCCCACAATTCCCTAACAGTGGTATCAACGTTTCAGGTTCAGGGTTATCGTTCACAGAGACTATTTACGGAGACTGTTCACATATACGATATAATATTATTCACATATACTGTACTATTTATGTATATGATACTATTCACATATATAATACTATTCATAAATACGGTATTATTTATGTATATGATATTATTCATGTATATGGTACTATTCCCTTATACAATATTGTATACAGTCATATTCACGGTGAAATAGTAAAAACCGGTCCAAGTGAGAAGCTGGTCGTCATAAGACACATGGCAGGAAAGTAAAAAATTGAGAAGTTTAACGGAAGAAACTTTTCCCTATGGAAACTTAAAATAAAAGCAATCATGAGAAAAGACTATTTCTTGGCGGCAATTGGAGAGAGACCATATGGAATGATTAATGAAAAATGGAAGGATATTGATGACAACACTATGGGAAATTGTATCTAGCCTTAGAAGATTCTGTGTTATCTACCGTTGCAGAGAATATGACTGCAAAAAAAGAGATTTGGGATGCACTTACTGTAGGAGTGAAGTGGGGTTTACCGCCATGCCTATGATGCTCGGCAACCATGACATTGTTGGGCTCGCAGCCCGTAGAGAGTATGGAGTAGCCCGCGGGGGACTAAATCGAAGAATAAATGAGTCGCCACCTAGCGTGAACTGGGAAAAGATTTAAGGCCGCACTCACCCCTCTCAAGGGAAGACCTCAAACCGTTGGGTTCAGAATGGTCCTTTGCTTATGCCAGTATAATGGACAAGTTCACACAATGGTATAGCCAAGTCTTATGCAGTTCATGCAAGGTAATTCGAATAAACACAAATTTGCACACCCATAAATATTGATAATCATAATAAAATAGTTCCAAAACATATTAAGTTAAGAAATACAAGGTGCGATAACAAAAATCATAATAAAAGAACGGGGAAAACGTCAATAAATAAATAGTAAACAAAAAAGGGGGGTTAATCACGCATATATGAGTATTTCCCGAGTGGCACGTGGAGTTGTATCCCAAGTATAAACCACTCTACCGTCCATTTGGATTCGGCTACAGAATTTACGTCTGGGTTTCCATCCAATATACCGCAAGGGATAATAACACATAAATAATAATGTAATGTAAATAAAAATAGGCATGAAATAATATAATAATGCTTATGCGGATAATCACCAACATGAACAAATAAAATAAAGATGAAATAATAAAATAATAATAAATAGACAAAAAGATAAATAACAAACTAAATACGAAATAATAAAATAACTATGAATAAATAAATAAAAAAAGTTAAATAACGGAATGCCAAAGAAATAAAAAAATATGACCAGAAATCTGGTCGTCTTTAATGTAGGACTTTGCATACCCTGCTGGACATATTTCACGTCCAGAACTATAAAAAAATATGGTAAAGGGTACCCTCAGGTCTTATCTTTTAAGTTGCTTTCTCATAAATGCGTTAGGCCGTGGCCGGAAGGATTGAAGCTGGTTCGCTGTCTTCTGGTTCGCTGTTTCACTCACTGTTTTGCTATTTTCTGCTTGCTATTTGCTATTTAGGGCTGATATTTTGGTTGTTTTTAGGCTGCTATTTTTGCTATTTTTGGCTGCTGTTTTGGTTGTTTTGTGTTGCTATTTTTTGGGTTTTTTGGCTGCTATTTTTGCTATATTTTGGCTGCTATTTTGGGACTGTTTTCTTCTATTTTTAGGTGGTTTCTTAACTGTTTTTGGGCTGGTTGTTTTGGTTGTATTTTGGGACTATTTTTTTGGCTTGTTTTGTGGTTCTTTTTTGTTGTTTGCTGGCTGGTTCTGGTGGTTGTTTTTACGTTGTTTACTGGCTTCTCTTTCACGGTTTTTGATGGTTTGTGTTTGGTTGTTTTGTTGCTTCCCTTTCACGGTTTTTGGTGGTTTTTGTTTGGTTTTGCTGAGTTTTTTGTGTTGTTTCTCAGTGATGGGGTATTTTGTGCGTGTTGTTTCGGTCTCCTAAGGGTTTTTTGCGATGTTCTTATTATTTCCCGTCAAAGAAGAAGAGGTAGTAGTAGGGTTTTGTGTCTGATGATTTCCGTGTAAAACCTTGGGTTTTTCTTCATGTGTTTCACGCCTAAAGGAGCCTTACTTTCAAGTTTGGTGATTGCTAATTTTTATAATGACAATGGATCTCCAAATCATGGAAATAAATCACATTGATTTGGGGTAATATATTATTTTGGGATACAATCTTTTGTTCAATTGGATGGGTTCTCCAAAATCTCACTAAATTGGAAAGTGATTTGAAGGGATTTTAGCATGTCGAATGCTTGGGATTTCATATCTTGTTAAATTGGAAAGTGGTTTGAGGGGATTTGCACATGTGAATTGCATGTGGTTTTCCTTTATTTGGGTATGCATAGTGGATTTCATTGGCCTTGGACGTGTGCTGCATTGGCTTTGTATGGTGTTTGCCGTGGGCATGAATTGTATGGGCTTTCATGGGTTGCAGGGGTTTTGGGCCGAGGCTAAGGTTTGAAATAGAAACTGAGTGAGCAAATCTGAGGCTAACTAGTGAGTCTGAATCCAATGAGGTGCTAATTTTGAAGTTTTTCCTTTCGGCATTCGTTTCCCGCAACTTCCATAAATTTTTAGGTAGTGCATCCATACGAGGCTCATCATTGGGCTTATGAAAAAATACAGTGTCTACAGTCGCCCCTACTTTGATGGGGCTTGTACAGTGTGTGACAGTGATAACCCTATCAAAGTCGTGCATGTATTTTTAGTTACTAGACTTACCTATTATTTTTCTATTTTTGCGAGATGCTTTGATCTCTGGGATTCATTCCCGAACCGAGTTGAGATGATGGTGAGGTGCTTCGACCCATGGGATTCATTCCCGAACCATCGAGTGTGAGATGCTTCGATCTATGTGATTCATTCCTGAACTGAGTTGAGTTGATGGTGAGGTGCTTCGACCCCTAGGCTTCATTCCCGAACCATCGGGTGTGAGATGCTTCGATCTATGGGATTTATTCCTGAACTGTGTTGATTTGATGGTGAGGTACTTCAACCCTTGGGGTTCATCCCCGCGAGCCGAACTGTGTTGAGTTGATAGCGAGGTGATTCGACCCCTAGGATTCATTCCCGAACCATCATGGGTGTGAGATGCTTCGATCTATAGGATTCATTCCCGGAATGAGTTGATGGCGAGGTGCTTTGACCGCTGTGATTCATTCTCGAACCATCAGGTGTGAGATGCTTCGATCTCTAGGATTCACTCCCAGACTGAGTTGAGTGATGGCGAGGTTGTTTCGACCCCTGGGATTCATTCCAGAACCATCAAGTGTGAGACGCTTCGATCTCTGGGATTCATTCCCGAACTAAGTTGAGTTGATGGCGAGGTGCTTTGACCCCTGGGATTTATTCCCGAACCATCGGGTGTGAGATGCTTCGATCTCTGGGCTTTATTCCCGAACTGTGCTGAGTTGATGGCGAGATGCTTCAACCCTTGGGCTTCATTCCCGAACCATCCTGGGTGTGAGATGCTTGGATCTCTGGGCTTCATTCCCGAACTGAGTTGAATTGATGCCGAGGTGCTTCGACCCATTGGCTTCATTCCCGAACCATCATGGGTGTGAGATGCTTCGATCTCTGGGCTTCATTCCTGAACTGAGTTGAGTTGATGGCGAGGTGCTTCGACCCCTGGGCTTCATTCCCGAACCATCCTGTGTGTGGGATGCTTCGATCTCTGGGTTTCATTCCCGAACTTTTGATAATGTAGGCCTCGACCATGGGATTCATTCCCAAAACTGTTGATAATGTGGGCCTCGACTCTGGGATTCATTCCCGAACCGTCAATAATGTGGGCCTCGACCTTATGATTCATTCCCATAACTGTTGATAATGTGGGCCTCGACCCTGGGATTCATTCCTAAAACCGTTGATAATGTGGTCCTCGACCCTAGGATTTTTTCCTGAACTATTGAATCGATAGTGGTTATGCACTTCAACCTCTGATCCGTCCTCATTCTCGAGGTTGTTCTATATTCCCGGAGTGCCATTTATAACTTGCTCATCCTCATTACTGAGGAGTTGCTCATCCTCATTCCTGAGGTTATTCTTCATTCCTGGAGTGCCATTCCCGGCTTGCTCGTCCTCATTCCTAAGGAGTTGCTCTTCCTCATTCCCGAGGTTGTTGTCCATTCCCGGAGTGCCATTCCTGGCTTGCTCGTCCTAATTCCCAATGAGTTACTCATCCTCATTCCTGTGGTTGTTCTCCATTCCCGCAGTGCCATTCCTGGCTTGCTCGTCCTCATTCCCGAGGAGTTGCTCATCCTCATTCTTGAGGTTGTTCTTCATTCCCGGAGTGCCATTCCCAGCTTGCTCGTCCTCATTCCCGATAAATTGCTTGTCTTCACCGCTTTTTCTTTTTCTTCAAAGCCTGCGAACAAAAATCATGTGTATGCGACGTGTATGCGTGGATGCATTCCCTATTCCGATGGGTTTCTTTATCCTATTGGCTTGATGTTATCTTTGGTTAGGCATTCCTTGCTCTCTTTTGTGCCCTTTGCCTATAGAAGTCTTTGGTCGCCCCCTTGGCCTACTTACAGTTTCCTTCATCAATTCTCCTTCGGTGATTACTCAGTTCTCTTTGGTCTCATGGCTCAAAATGCCTTACTCATGGGGTGGTAGATTAGTCATCCCCAGACATGGCTTAACTTTCTACTCTTGTTACCTACATCGGGTTAAGATGGATTACGCCTTCTTGAAATCAGCCTCATCTCTTTGCGATCATGTCTTTCGATTCTCAGGTTTCTAAATGTGCCCTCTCCCTGAAATTGGACTCCATTGTCTGTCACTATGTGATATGGCATTCCGTATCGACATACTATATCACAGGCTATGAAATAGTCCCAATAGTTACACATATTATTGTCCTCAAAGAATGCCCAGTAATGAAACTAGAGAACCTTCAAAACACTCAATGCAACTCAAATCCAAGTATTTGAATAAATCATCTAAGCCATACTCACAATGTGTATGTGTGCAAATGTTCATTTACAGCTTGATTCCTAGGTAAGCCAACTCAATGATTATATTTCAAAAATTGGGATCGATGTGTCAAACCAACCTAGATATCTCAATTATGCTCTACAATTGCCTTTTCTTACTCAATATGGTATGATTTTATTTTTTCTTTTCCTTTGACTTTTTTTTTCAACACACCTACCCTTTAAGGTAGCATTTCTCCTAATGGTGGTCCTAATACTCACCCATGGGTAGCATCATGCTTATCGGTTATAGGTGGTTTAATTTTTTTTCCTTGGAGACTTTTCTGTTATTTTCAACCATACCACACATTATAACACAAGCAAATCAGGATAGACATCTAAGCAAACAGTCATTCATCGACTTGCAATTTCTTCAACTAGTCACTTTGCCAAGTACTCAAATTTTCACTGCTAAAAACCTATAATTAAGTGCTTACGAGTCTAACATAGATCAACTACTCAAAGTGTCAGATAAAAGTACATCAAGAACTTATCGTTTCTAAGATTTCACCCTAAAGAAAATAATTTCATCATTGGATTTATGCTTAACTATTAAAGTCTAAAAACAAATTTTTTTTTGTGGCTGAAGGCCCCTCAATGTTCTTTCTACTCTGGTTATAAAATTTTATGTTCTCACTGTGTGGGGTACTGTCAGATTGGCCCCAGCGTTGGTCAAAGCTTGTAGTTGCTTGGTAACTTTGGCGATGTTGGACTCCAATTGATCCATGCGGAAACCTTCATTGTCCAGCGCATCCATGTTTGCTAACCTCTTCTTGACAAGTCTTCATTCTTCTCTAACCCAACAGATATCTATGATGGCTTCTAAGACACGGGGTCAGCATGATGTGTGTATGCATGAGATGCATGTGTTTATCAAAACAGCATATATCCTTCCGACCTTATTCCTCCCACACTCGTGGTAAGTCCATTTCTGTCCTAGGTATGGCATATTTTATGCACCAATATGGGGTACACAAAATCGTTCTCTCCTACGCTACATGGGTGAACCTTGGCTACCTCATTCCCTTTTCATCCATAACAGACAAAGACCACCCATTTACAAGATTGACTAAGCCTATTATAGGGATCGTGCCGTTGTCTAGAAACGATGAATTGGGCCCTCGGTAATCACGGTTGTGGCGGGGGTGGACTTGGAGATATCCAAAAGTATACAAATATGTCATAACAAGGTGCACCCTTCCTGGATGAAAGCCAGTGCGGATATCAGACTCATGCATTTGGCATATTTGGATCATGTTTAGACCTTCTAAACCCATGAAGGTTTTCATATAAGTTGGCACGTTATCATTTTAAAGCGTTTAATCAGATTATCACGAGGTGCAAACCTATCCCAGTTGAAAAGGCCCAACAGGTTTATACTTTTGTGATAAGGTGGCTAAACAACTTCAAATGATATGGGGCCCAAACACAAGGTGGCCTATCATCATTTTGAAAACTTTTGGCCTAATCATCATAAGATACAAACTCGTCCTAGTTTAAATGGACCAACAAGTTTGCATCCTATGACGAGAGGTCCAAATAGATCCAAATGACAATAGGCCCAAACACAAGCATATGGGTAGCTTCTATAGGACATATAATTATGGTTCATATGTGGGCTTATAAGGGTATGGATAAAGGCTCCCGCCTGTGAAGGGTTACACACAATTAGGTCTCCCCGCTCAAGGGTTCGAGCGACCAAGTGATCGTGCCTTTTTTATACCCTAGGGTACGTACCAACAAGTTATGGTTATCATCATATAACGCTCCGCCACCTTGAGTGAAAGCGACTTCACGATACACGACCCCATCGGGGTAAGAAGGGTATGCAAAATTTATGAGACTTGGGTAACCAAAGCCAAAGCCATGGACACTACAAGGCATTATTTCGGGGCCGATTCTCTATCCCCAGTGGAGTCACCATCTGTAGGAGCGAAACGGGGTTTACCGCTATGCCTATGATGCTTGGTGACCACGACGCTGTTGGACTCGCAGCCCATAGAGAGTACGGAGTAGCCCGGGGTGGACTAAACCGAAGAATAAATGAGTCGCCACCCAGTGTGAACTTGGAATTGTTGGTTTCTATGGTGGTCCCAAGATCAAAATAAGCAATGAAAAGAATAAATAATCATTAGAAGTATGGCGGAATCATACTTACAAAGAACGACTTTTGGATGCGAAGATCAACAAAAATTTCCTCATTGTTGAAGCTTTCGGCCAAGGCAAGATTTTTTTGATGAAGATGTACAAACTCCAAGCTTTAAATGGATCACAAGCAGTTAGATTGGTTTCCCTAACACCTTGTATGATTCTTGAATGTGTGCTAGCAATGGAGGAATAAAAACAATTTTCTTACCCAAGGGAGAGGCTCACGGCAATTCCAAATTACAAGAGAGAGTTGTCTCCATTTTTCTGTGTTTTTGTTTTCTTAAAACAATAATGAAAATCAATTACCAAATATTTGGTATATGCTTTCAAAAAATCAACCAAAATTTTGGCTCCAAAATTGCATTAAATGTCCACACCAACCAACATCATGAATAGTGACTGCATGTCACTCACCAAAAAGGTAACTTGACGTCTATCACTAAAATGAAAAGTGATGTGACTCGCGATGTGACTTGTGGGCCCCACTTTAATTCAAAATCGAAGAGGGCCCGCAAACACATTCCGGGCTCGGGTTCGTTAATTCCGAATTAACGAATTTTCCGTTGCGACGTAATTAAATCAAATTCAATTAAATAATTATGCCTAGCAAAATTACTATTCACGTCGCTAGTGAATTATTTCTAAATCAATTCGTTAGCCCGAATTAAAATCTAATTTTAATTCCGCGTCGAAATCCAATTTCGTATAATATATCGAATATATTATTTTATTGATTAATTCCAAATTAATCGTTCTCTCTCTTCAAATAGTATTGTATCCTAGATAAAGTCTCTCCGCTATTAATCCCAGATTAATAAATATCGAATCATACATCATCGGTGAATCTTCGGAAAGCGACCCAAGAGATCCCTGGATATGTTGGCAATAAATACGGTCGTCGGACTATCCGAACATGTACGTAACTCGTACTACGTTCTTACCGATTTACGAGACATTGTTGGCTTCTAGCAAAGCGCCATGCCTACCCAATTCTCCAGAAATATTCTTAATGGAATATATAATTCTATGTCAGACGTAGTAACGTAGTATTGTGTATTTGCGATACAGTATCAGATGTCACATGCAAGGCATGTGGTTGGAATAGTGTCTGCCCCGTTACGAAGCATATCGGATCATAGCAAACTAGTATCTGTATTTTTATCGTATAATAGACCTAGTCATATCAATCCCGATGGTTGCAACCCTTTAGAGAACCAGTTCTTTGTATCCCTATAATGACATCATTCTCCATATGACTGAAGTGATACTTCCATCTTGACTGGGTGGTTTCTTTATAATATGTCTCCCAAACAAAGATTAAGATTGTGAAATACCTATAAAGATATCTATATAAAATGAATATGGAACATCTCTTACAATATTTGTGATGAAGCTGATTCAAGGTAGAATCCAGTGGTTTATAATTGTTAAACAAAGATTAAGCATTAAATTTATAAAAGAAGAATAAGAAAGAAGAGCGAGAAGAACAAAGAATGAAGAAGAAGAAAAAGTCCAAGTGTTGGAAGATTCGGCCAAGAGGAAGAAGAAGACTTGAAGCTCCAAGCTTTTGTATTCCAAGCTCTTTGATGGTTTCCCTATCACCTCTTTTGATCCCTTGCTTGTGCTAGCAAAAATGGAGTAATAGAAGATCAAATCTTCCTTGCCCTTGTCAATGGAGTTCACGGCAATTTGAGAGAGAAGAGAGATTTTGTGTAAAAACTTAATTGATTTTGTTTTACCAAAAATCAATTATATTTATGTTTATTTATTAAATTAATAATAAATCTATGACATAAACCATGCAATGGCTTAGAGTGTCAAACACAAACTCCATGCAAAACCTTTGAGTGTAATGCACACTATCACCATGCAATGCCTTAGAGTGTATTGTACACTATTAACATGCAATGCCTTATCAATAAAATAATGCATATAATGACAAGTGTCATGTGGGCCCCACACGTTTCCAAATGAAAGTGGGCCCACGTCCACTCACGCGTTCGGGTTCGATATTTCCGAAATACCGAACTTGCGTCGCGACGTTAATTCAATCGAATTTAAATAAATAATCGCGCCTAGCGAAATTATTATTTACGTCGCTAACGAATTATTTCTAAATTAATCGTATGCCCGAATTAAAATCTAATTTTAATTTCGCGTCGAAATCGAATTTCAATTATTATATCGAATATAATAATTTACTGATTAATTCCAAATTAATCGTTCTCTCTCTCTAAATAAGGCACTTTATCCAAGATAAAGTTTCTCCGTAATTAATCCAAGATTAATTAATTCGAATCAAATATCATAGGTGAATCTTCGGGAAGCGACCCAAGAGACCTCCGGATATTTTGGCAGTAAATACGGTCGTCGGATAATCCGAACACGTACGTACCTCGTACTACGTCTTTACCGATTCACAAGACAAGGTTGGCTTCTAGCAAAGCGCCATGCCTACCCAATTCTCCAGAAATATTCTTATAGGATATAAGATCTATATCAAGCGTAGTATACCGTAGTATTGCGTACATCGATCCAGTATCGGATGATCACATGCTAGGCCTAGGGCTGGAGATGTGTCTGCCCCGTACGAAACATATATCGGACATCAAGCAACTAGTCTCTTTAAATCGGACAATCCTGACCTGGTCATATTGTCCCGACGGTTGCAACCTTTTATAGAGTACTAGTTCTGTGCCCTGCGTGATCATCACCTCCATATGTCTGAAGCGATACTTCCATCTTGACATCACATCCAGTACACTACGCTTCTCGATAAACCCAGAAGAGGTGTACACAGAACCGGTTAAGGTCCCCAACCACCAAAACCAAAGTTTACCGATTGTCGCAAGTACTAGCGATGTAAGTCTCAGGTTAAGACCATATACACCTACCCTGATGCGGCCTCCCATAGACACATAGACATACTACCAATGGGATTCCGCGGGGTCTATCCAGAGCGAAGCTGTTTTCCGTACCATCGGTAAAACACAACCTCCTATCGCACTTGCATAAGTATCCAATACTTAAATATATGAGAACTATGCCGTTGTGCCCTCACAACGTGCACAAGCGCAATACTAGCCTATTCCGCATTATCGATGTCCAGTCTCGATAATACTACGGCTAGGGATATTTAATGATTAAACCTTTATGGATTGATACTGTCTCATATCATCTCAATCCAGTACTAATCATATGGACTTTCGCCATTTATATATCAAAGTAAATAAATTACAAAACGGCAAAAGGCAATTTCATTATCACATAGTTAATTTTGTACAATAATACAATATCATTTACAAACAGTGACGCTATGGGACATAATGTCTAACAATCTCCCACTTGGCCTATAGCCAGTCACTCAAGCATCTAATACCCGAACTATGTATGTGTCGTTCAAAAACTTGCTGAATGACAGCCTTCGTCAGCGGGTCTGCAATGTTATCATCTGATGTGACCTTCTCGACTTTTACATCGCCACGATGTATAATCTCCCGAATCAGATGGTAACGTCGAAGAACATGCTTGGACCGTTGATGAGACCTTGGTTCCTTAGCCTGCGCTATAGCCCCGTTATTGTCACAATACAATGGAACGGGCTCTGCTGCTAACGGAACTACTCCTAATCCGATTAGGAACTTTCGGATCCAAGCCTCCTGCTGCGGCTGCTCTCAGATGCAGCGATGTACTCCGCTTCTGTGTTGAATCGGCAACAGTATCTTGCTTGGAAGATTTCCAGCTCACTGCTCCGTTATTCAAACAAAAATGTACCCGGATTGTGACCTGTAGTCATCCTTGTCGGTTTGGAAACTTGCATCGGTATACCCAGATACCGCAAGTTCTCCACCTCCATAAATTAAGAAAGCATCCTTAGTTCGTTTAAGATATTTAAGGATATTCTTAACTGCTATCCAGTGACCTTCACCTGGATCGGCCTGATAGCGACTACACATGCTCAAAGCATATGAGACATCAGGTCGTGTACATATCATGGCATACATGATCGATCCGACTGCCGAGGCGAACGGTATCCGACTCATGTTGTCTCTCTCTTCCTGAGTCTTAGGACACATGTCCTTAGACAGAGAGGTACCACGTATCATTGGAACCAATCCCCTCTTGGATTGTTCCATGTTGAATCGCTTCAACACTTTATCAATGTATGTACTCTGGGAGAGTCCAAGCAGCTTTCTAGATCTATCCCGGTAGATCTTTATTCCAAGAATAAAGGCTGCTTCTCCCAGATCTTTCATGGAGAATTTTAATGAAAGCCAAGCTTTCACCGACGTTAGCATGGGAATGTCATTGCCTATAAGCAATACGTCGTCGACATAAAGGACGAATAAAAGTAAGTGCTCTCCCACTAACCTTCTTGTATACACAAGGGTCATCTGCGTTTTGCACGAAATCATATTCTTTTATGATCTCATCAAAACGTTGATTCCATGACCGTGATGCTTGCTTCAATCCATAAATGGATCGATTTAACTTACAAACCTTGTTTGCAAGTCTGGCACGATAAAACCGTCAGGCTGTTGCATATAAACATCCTCCAAAAGGTTTCCGTTAAGGAAAGCGGTTTTTAACGTCCATCTGCCATATCTCGAAGTCGAAATATGCAGCTATTGCAAGCATTATCCGAATGGATTTAATCATGGCAACGGGTGAGAAGGTTCGTCATAATCAATACCATATTGTTGACGATACCCCTTCGCTACAAGCCTAGCTTTGTACGTTTGTACGTTGCCATCCATGTCGGTCTTCTTCTTGAAGATCCATCTGCATCCAATAGGCTTTACGCCTTCTGGTGCATCAACCAGTGTCCAAACTTGGTTGGCGTACATGGAATCCATCTCGGACTTCATGGCTTCTTGCCATAAAGCGGAATCGATATTTCGTATCGCTTCCTCATACGTAGCCGGCTCATTATCCTCAATCAGATTAATATCTACATGAGGTGAGATCAGGAACCCATACCTCTCAGGTACTGTTCTGACTCTCTCCGACCTACGCGGTCCTTGTGTATGTGAAGTTTGTGGTACAGACTCATCCTGGACGGTCTGTTCTTGTTCCGTCGTTGATTCATTGCCAGGAACAGTATCACTACGATCTTCATCGAGTTCTACTTTCCTCCCACTTACCACTGCATTTATAAAATCCTTCTCAAGGAAAAATGCTTGTAGAGCAACAAATACTTTGTTCTCTTGTGTGGGTGATAGAAGTAATATCCTTTGGTTTCCCTAGGATATCCTACAAAAAGGCATTTATCAGTTTTGGGTTCAAGTTTGGTACTTTCCAAACGTTTAACATGTGCCCAGCATCCCCAAATCTTCAGGAAAGAGAAACCTGGTTTCCTTCCTGTCCATATCTCATATGGAGTCTGTTCAACAGACTTCGACGGTACTTTATTCAAAATAAGTATAGCACTGTTTAATGCGTATCCCCAGAAGGATATTGGTAGCTCAGTGCGACTCATCATTGACCTTACCATGTCCAACAAGGTGCGGTTTCTCCGTTCGGACACACCGTTTAATTGCGGTGTTCCAGGAGGAGTCCACTGTGAAAGAATACCATATTCTTTCAAGTAATCTTGAAACTCATAACTTAAGTATTCGCCACCACGGTCTGACCGTAATGTCTTAATACTCTTCCCTGTTTGTTTCTCCACTTCGTGTCGAAACTCTTTGAATTTCTCAAAAGTTTCCGACTTGTGTCTCATAAGATACACATAACCGTAACGAGATGCATCATCTGTAAAGGTTACGAAGTAGTGAAATCCACCTCTAGCCTGGCTAGACATGGGCCCGCATACGTCAGTATGAACGAGAGCTAACAGTTCTGTGGTACGTTCACCCTTACCGCTAAAAGGTGATTTAGGCATTTTGCCTAAAAGACAAGATTCGCAGACGTCATATGAATTGAGATCAAATTCGTCCAAGTACCCACTCTTCGAAAGTGTGGATATGCGAGTCTTGTTAATGTGTCCTAGACGACAATGCCACATATAAGCTTCATCTTTTAGATTACTCCTTTTGAGCCTTTTGTTTGTCATTTTAGGAGATTCATTTATATTCAAAATATAAAGACCGTTATTTGCAACAGCTGTGCAAATTTCTGCATCATTTTTATATAAATAACACCCAGTGTTTCTAAATACAAAAGTGTAACCCTGTTGGGTTAACAAGGATACAGATATAATATTCCTAGTTAAACTAGGTACAAAATAACAGTTTAAAAGTTTAAGTACATGCCCTGAGGGCAGTTCTAAAACAAAAGTCCCTACGGCCAAAACAGCAACTGGTGTTCCGTTTCCGACCCGTAGATCCATCTCCCCTGACGCCAGCATCCTGCTATCATGCAGATCCTGCACATCAGTACAAATATGAGCACCACAACCAGAATCAAAAATCCAATTTTTAAAACTAGAAGTATTCATATTTATCTCAATAACAAACATACCAGAGGCGGTAGCCTTGCCACCTTGCTATCCTCTTCTGCACAATGCTCATTTGGCAGTCACGTTTCCAGTGACCCCTTTGCCGCAGTTGAGGCAGATGTCGCGAGATTTGTCCTTTGGCTTCCTAGAAGCCACTGTCAACTTGCCTTTGCCCTTCTTTTTGAATTTCCTCTTCCTCGCACCTCCAATTGCCATAGGGCCTAGCCTTTGCGCATGAGAGGTCGATGCATAATGCGCCTCGCTCTTGCTCCCTTTTAGGAGTTCCCTTTCGGACTCCTTCAGCACGGACAACAACTCTCCGAGAGTGTCGTCAGTATCCATCAACTTATAGTTGACGATGATTTGTTTCCAAGTATCGGGCAGCGATTGTAATATCATATCAATCGTCAGCTCTGCCTCCAAGACAATGCCCATATTGGCTAACTCATCTATGTCAGCGATCATTTGAGTCCCGTGGGCCTCAACTGATGCGCCATCTGTCATCCGGGAGCGGAAGAGTTTCCTTACTAGCTCGTACCTTTTCATCCGCTTGTTAGTGCGGTGAAGATCACGCAATCTTGCCATCATGTTATAGGGATCCAAGTCCTGTTTTGGCGTCTGAAATGCTGGGTCATTGCAGCTAGCATAACTGACTGAGCTTGGTCACAATCGTCACTATGAGTTTTCCATAACTCTAGCTCCAGTGGCTCAGTGGGTTTAGGCGGGAGAGGCTCTGAATAGTATACAGTACCCTCTCAGCCCCAAGCACTATCTTGAGGTTCATTTCCCAGTCGGCAAAGTTTGTCCCTTTGAAGACATTATCGCCCATGATTATGTCGCGGATATTACCTTTGCCAGTCATCTTGACAACTATAGTCCAACTATAAAGTCAACGATGTTATGGGTACAGTCAAACTGTTACAAGTAAAATAACAATATATTAGTCCAACTAATCATTTAAAATATTGACGAAATAATTTTGAAAGACGAGTAAGGCTAATTATCTGAACGAGATTGCAAATTCAATAATAGCCTCCCACTATTTCTTCAAGTTTCTAACCCCTGTAGAGAACTCGGGAAATCGAATTTCCTAGTGGGCTAGGATCCCGTTAAATAACACACAACCTTGACTTTGGCCAATAAAAATTGTATGCTATTTAACTTAGGTAGATCTCCATGATCAATTGGATCTCATCCAATTCCTAGATCCGGTTAGGTGGACATCCAAGTCCGAAACATATGTATAATGCCAATGTAACCATACATTTCCTAACCCTATCCTCCGAATCATCTAGGCCTTGGCTTTGGCCAAAAACAAACCTAGTGATTCCAGTTAAGCGGGACCCATTGACGAGGAAAGTTTCGTAATCAATGTCGTTGGACAAAAAGTGATCTTGACTTTGGCCAATAAAAATCACGATTTGGACAAGACACCGATATGCAACAAAACTCTCATGATTCAAGTACATCCTAGATTGACAAAGGTCTTGACTTTGGTCAAAAACAAACCAATGCCAACTTCGGATCTTGAACAAGAACCATTCAATGGAAGGATATTCGCTTAATATAAATTGAGGGATTTTCGCGTAATTGGCAACCAATTTATTTATCTTGGTTAGGTCTCATCATCATACACCCTTAAGCATGCTTCTAAAACATCATAAAGCGCGTAAAGTAAATTAATAGTGATATGCGGATGGATATATAAACAACTTGTTCCTAGAACAAATCACTCCCTTTCCTCTCCCCGCTAGCACTATTCTACTTCTACCCAATTACATAATACAATAAGAGAAACCTCATTTACATTGAGGGGAATTAGGTGAGAAGAGAATACAAAGAGATAAAGAGATAAGGCTGGACACGCAGGTCCAATTTATAATTCCAAATTTACATAATTTCTAAAATTACCCTTTCCCTTCTAATATCCATCCGATATACACTATTCATTCATCACATACATATATATTCAAACAAGACATGCTTCTACAACCAATCTAATCCAATTAATTAGTCTTTGTTAAAGTGATCATCCAATGTTCAAACAACGGTTTGATTTTGCGCGAGTAACTCGATTGAGAATAAGTACATAAGGTACGAATTCGCGAATTATATCGAACTACTAATTAAATGTAATTAATTCGTATTCAATACTAATTCAATTATTTAATTCCAAATTAAATGTTTACACTTTTAATGTGCTTTAAAGACTTAGATTCTAAATCTAATCTTATTGGGCCTCAAAGCCCAACTAACATCCAATGTTGAATTTAATTCAAGTCAAATGGACTTAGAATTGATTTATTAAGGCTTGGGCTTCGTCAATGTGGGTCAAACCTAATTACCAAGCCCAAATAAGGAATCACCCTTAAGTGCCATAAAACCAATTTTAAGCCCATAAGGCCCAATTAAATTATTAAAGCCCATTAATTAAATTTTAATATTCCAAACATTAAAGTTCAATTAATTAAAGTGTAATACCAAGATTAATGTATTAAACCAAATATTTCAAAAATACCCATTTAATTTATTAATCATCAATTTTTCAAAATAAATGTCCAACATTAATTTTAAAAAAATCAACTCCTTTACATGTCCTATGTATTCGGCCAAGGTGAGTTTTTTGTGTCGATTTGTTTTTCAATCCAATGATTATTAATCTACGTCCCGTACCCGTACACGTTCTAAGTCATCCAATGATCTTAAACACAAAAAATTTCAATCCACTCCAAGTAGGAACACATTCGGCCAAGGCATGATTTTGGGGAAAAATTCATCCAATGCATTTTTCATAAAATTGATTCCATGTATCATCATTCTATATACATGTAAGCATTCTTATTAATCAAATTTCACAAGAACATGCTTCAATCAATTTCACCATATCATTCGGCCAAGGTCAAAATTTTGGGGAAAAATCATCCAATGCATTTTTCATAAAATTGATTCCATGTATCATCATTCTATATACATGTAAGCATTCTTATTCATCAAATTTCAAGAGCATGCTTTAACCAATTTTATCACACCATTCGGCCAAGGTTAAAATTTTGGGGAAAAATCATCCAATGCATTTTTCATAAAATTGATTTCATATAACATCATTCTATATACATGCAAGCATACTTATCATCAAATTTCACAAGAACATGCTTCAATCAATTTTATCAAATTTTAACCTAAAGTATTTCATGCTTAAACCTAGCTCTGATACCATTGTTGGTTTCTATAATATGTCCCAAACAAAGATTAAGCATGTGAAATACTATAAAGAATATATATATAAACATGAAGTATGGCGGAATCATACTTACAATATCTTGTGATGAAGAAGATGATCAAATGGTAGAAGAACTCCAGTTGTTGAAGATTCGGCCAAGAGGAAGAAGAAGACTTGAAGCTCCAAGCTTTTGTATTCCAAGCTCTTTGATGGTTTCCCTATCACCTCTTTTGATCCATTGCTTGTGCTAGCAAAAATGGAGAGTAATAGAAGATCAAATCTTCCTTGCCTTTGTCAATGGAGTTCTCGGCAATTTGAGAGAGAGAGAGATTTTGTGTAAAAACTTAATTGATTTTGTTTTACCAAAAATCAATTTATATTTATGTTATAATTTATTAAATTAATAATAAATCTATGACATAAACCATGCAATGGCTTAGAGTGTCAAACACTCAAACTCCATGCAAAACCTTTGAGTGTAATGCACACTATCACCATGCAATGCCTTAGAGTGTATTGTACACTATTAACATGCAATGCCTTATCAATAAAATAATGCATATAATGACAGTGTCATGTGGGGCCCACACGTTTCCAAATGAAAGTGGGCCCACGTCCCTCACGCGTTCGGGTTCGATATTTCCGAAATACCGAACTTGCGTCGCGACGTTAATTCAATCGAATTTAAATAAATAACCGCGCCTAGCGAAATTATATTTACGTCGCTAATGAATTATTTCTTAATTAATTCGTATGCCCGAATTAAAATCTAATTTTAATTTCGCGTCGAAATCGAATTTCAATTATTATATCGAATATAATAATATACTGATTAATTCCAAATTAATCGTTCTCTCTCTCTAAATAAGGCACTTATCCAAGATAAAGTTTCTCCGTAATTAATCCAAGATTAAAAATTCGAATCAAATATCATAGGTGAATCTTCGGGAAGCGACCCAAGAGACCTCCGGATATTTTGGCAGTAAATACGGTCGTCGGATAATCCGAACACGTACGTACCTCGTACTACGTCTTTACCGATTCACAAGACAAGGTTGGCTTCTAGCAAAGCGCCATGCCTACCCAATTCTCCAGAAATATTCTTATAGGAATATAAGATCTATATCAAGCGTAGTTATACCGTAGTATTGCGTACTCGTACATCGATTCCAGTATCGGATGATCACATGCTAGGCCTAGGGCTGGGATGTGTCTGCCCCGTACGAAACATATATCGGACATCAAGCAACTAGTCTCTTTAATCGGACAATCCTGACCTGGTCATATTGTCCCGACGGTTGCAACCTTTTATAGAGAGTACTAGTTCTGTGCCCTGCGTGATCATAACTCCATATGTCTGAAGCGATACTTCCATCTTGACATCACATCCAGTACACTACGCTTCTCGATAAACCCAGAAGAGGTGTACACAGAACCGGTTAAGGTCCCCAACCACCAAAACCAAAGTTTACCGATTGTCGCAAGTACTAGCGATGTAAGTCTCAGGTTAAGACCATATACACCTACCCTGATGCGGCCTCCCATAGACACATAGACAATACCAATGGGATTCCGCGGGGTCTATCCAGAGCGAAGCTGTTTTCCGTACCATCGGTAAGTAAAACACAACCTCCTATCGCACTTGCATAAGTATCCAATACTTAAATATATGAGAACTATGCCGTTGTGCCCTCACAACGTGCACAAGCGCAATACTAGCCTATTCCGCATTATCGATGTCCAGTCTCGATAATACTACGGCTAGGGATATTTAATGATTAAACCTTTATGGATTGATACTGTCTCATATCATCTCAATCCAGTACTAATCATATGGACTTTCGCCATTTATATATCAAAGTAAATAAATTACAAAACGGAAAACAAAAGGCAATTCATTATCACATAGTTAATTTTGTACAATAATACAAATCATTTACAAACAGTGACGCTATGGGACATAATGTCTAACATTGACATCACACCCAATACACTACGATTCTCAATAAACCCAGAAGAGGCGTACACATAACTGTGTTAAAGTCCTGGACGACCAAAAACCAAAGCGTATTGATTGTCGCAAGTATTAGAGATCAAGTCTCAAGTTAAGACCCAATACACCTACCCTAATGCGGGATCCCATAGACACATAGTCATACTACCAATAGATTCCGAGGGTTCTATCCAGAGCAAAGCTGTTTTCCGTACCATCGGTAAAACACAACCTCCTACCACACTTGCATAAGTATCCATACTTAAATATATGAGAACTATGCTGTTAAGCTTCCAAACACGCACAAGTGCGATACTAGTCTATTCCGCATTATCGATGTCGAGTCTCGATAATACTACGACTAGGGATATTTGATATTAAACCATCGTGGATTGATACTGTCTCATATCATCTCAATCCGGAAAAACTCATTAAGGACTTTCATCATTCACACATTTATGTAATCTAATTACGAAATGATAAAAGGCAATCCTTTGCTACATAATTAATTTGTACAAAAACACAATGTCTTTTACAAATAGTGACGCTATGGGTCATAATTGTCCAACAATCTCCCACTTGGCCTATAGCCAGTCACTCAAGCATCTAACACCTGAACTATATACATGTCACTCAAACTTTTGCTGAGGAATACCTTTCGTCAGCGGATCTACAATATTGTCATCTGATGCGACCTTCTCGGTCTTCACATCGCCACGATGTATGATCTAACGAATCAGATGGAAACGTCGAAGAACATGCTTGGATCGTTGATGAGACATCGGTTCCTTAGCCTGTGCTATAGCCCCATTATTGTCACAATACAATGGAACGGGCTCAGTTGCTAACGGAACTACTCCTAATCCAATTAGGAATTTTCGGATCCAAACTGCCTCATTTGCTCCTTCAGCTGCAGCGATATACTCCGCTTCTGTTGTTAAATCAGCAACAGTCTCTTGCTTGGAGATTTCAGCTCACTGCTCCGTTATTCAAATAAAACACGTACCCAGATTTCGACTTACAGTCCTCTTTATCAGTTTGGAAACTTGCATCGGTATACCCAGTTACATCAAGTTCTCCATCTCCATAGATTAAGAAAGCATCCTTAGTTCGTGTAAGATATTTACGGATATTCTTAACCGCTCTCCAGTGACCTTCACCTGGATTGGCCTAATAGCGACTACACATGCTCAAAGCATATGACAAATTAGGTCGCGTACATATCATGGCATACATGATCGATCCGACTGTCGAGGCGAACAATATCCGACTCATGTTGTCTCTCTCATCTTGAGTTTTAGGACACATGTCCTTAGATAGAGTGACGCCATGTGACACTGGCAACAGTCCCCTCTTGGACTGATCCATGTTGAATCTTTTCAACATTTTGTCAATGTACGTGCTCTAGGAGAGTCCAAGCATCTTTCTAGATATATCCCGGTAGATCTTTATTTCTAGAATAAAGGCTGCTTCTCCCAGATCTTTCATGGAGAATTTTAATGAAAGCCAAGCTTTCACCGATGTTAACATGGGAATGTCCTTGCCCATAAGCAATACATCGTCAACATAAAGGACAATGAAAGTCAGTGCGCTCCCACTAACCTTCTTGTATACACAAGGATTATCTTCTTTTTGAACGAAATCATATTCTTTTATGATCTCATCAAAACGTTGGTTCCAAGAACGCGACGCTTGCATCAGTCCATAAATGGACCGATTTAACTTGCAAACCTTGTTTGCATGTTTAGGCACGACAAAACCGTCAGGCTGCTGCATATAAACATCCTCCAACAGGTTTCTGTTAAGGAAAGCAGTTTTGACGTCCATCTGTCATATCTCGTAATCGAATATGCAGCAATAGCAAGCATTATCCGAATGGATTTAATCATGGCAACGGGTGAGAATCTTTCATCGTCATTGTGGGACACAGAAACTGACGACGCTGTTCTAGGCTCGCGGCCCTAGTTGGGATTACGGAATAACATGGAGTCGCCACCCAGTGTGAACCGGGAAAAAGATTTAATGCCGCACTCACCCCTCGCAAGGGAAGACCTCAAACCTATTGGGTTCGGAATGGTCCCTTACTTATGCCACTTGTAATGATGTGATTTGTGAAATATCTTAACCGAATCTACGCAACATATATGCTCAAAGGTTGACTTAGATCTAATATGCATTCATCAAAATAATTCTTAATCTAAGTTTGCATGCTTGGAAATAAGTCTTAAACGGCAAACACATAAAATCATACAATGAGCACATTGAACCATTAAACCAAAATAAAACAAATAACTATTTAAACATAACCATAAACTAAACAAAGTATCATGTCTAAAATAACGTAATCATGCTTTGATAAAAAATAACAAACTAAGCTAAATCATGCTTTACTAACAAATAATCTATGAACTACATCATGCTCAAATACAAGAGTTTGGATGAAACAAAATATATGCCTCTTAAGTGGTACGTGGCATGGTATCCAGAGTACAAACTGGACTACCATCCATTCAGATTCGGCTACGGAATTTACGTCAGGGTTTCCATCCTATATACCACAAAAGGGGACACATATTCCGCCCATCCAACAATCACATCATGCCACAAACGACTCTCATGCAAAAATATTTATAAAATAAACAAAATAAATGAATGATAATAAATAAAAAGGGTGCCCTCAGGTCTAACCTCTTTTTTCGTCTCTCGAAAGCGCGTTACACGGCCGTCGGAAGGGTTGTTGCTCCGCAACTTTTCTGGTTCACTAATCCAACGTTTTTCCTCGTTGTTTCGCTGTTTGGACTGCTGTTTTCACTCTGTTTCGCTGCTGTTTTTGTTGTATTTTATGGTCATTGTGTTTGGTAATTTAGGCTACTCTTTTTTCGGTTTTTGAAGGGCTAAGATGTGGGTTGTTTCGGTGATGAAAATTGGGCAGTTTCGGAGGTCAAACTGTGCAGTTTCTTGGATTGTTTGCGGCAGTTTTCAGGTGCAGTTCGGGTTAATTCGGGGACGGTTTTTTGCGGTGATTTTTAGGTGCAGTTTCGGGTGGATTAGGGGGCTTGTGACGAGTGTTGGCAGAGGACGTGTGGTGAGGCAGTGAATTGAGGCTGTGAGGCTGAATGGGTTTAAAGACTATAAGTGTTGAGGCATTTTGAAATGAACGTATGTGTGCTGCTGAGGTGTATACGTGCGTGAGTGGCTGGTGAGTGTAGGTATTAACGTGAGGCAAGGGGGGCTGTGTGACGAGTGTTGGCGTGATAAGGGCTTTGTGAGGGGCAAGTGGCAAGTGGCGTTGATGGTTTATTGAAGCGGTAATGTGGCTAGTGAAGTAGTGGGGACGTGTGGCTAGGTGCGTTAAGGGGCAACGTGAGGTTGAGGTCTTGTGAGTGTGTGCTATCTTGCTTATGAGTGTGGCAGGTGGCGCTACGGTAAAGAGACCATTAGGGTGAAGGGCTTGGCAGTTTTTGATTGAATGCGTGGGTGGATGATGGTTGCTGTGGCATGAAGGGCAAAGACAAGGGAAGTGGCGTTGCTATGCGTGAGGCGTGAAGGCTGTTGAAAGTTACGTGGTGTGCAGCGTGTGTGTGGCCTTTATGTGAGTCAGATTGTTGTTCGTGAGTGTGAGGAGGGTGAGGCAGTGAGTGGTTGATCTGTGTGTGCCGTGTGAGTTCATGAGAGGTATTCCGTGTGTGATAGTGGTTTGTAGTTCGTGAGTGTGGCCTGTGTTGCCGAGAGAGTGAGGGACGTTAGGTTTTTTTGTTATTTGGTTCGTGTGAGACGAGAGATGAAGAGAGAGATAGAAGTGTGTGTTGTCTGTGTCGGTGTTCCTCTTGGTGTGTGGCTTATGCATGGGCTTATCTAGGGTTTGATGAGTTCCCGTGTGCATTACGGGGAGAAGAAGGAGAGGCGTGATAACTAGGGTTCCTTGTTGTTTATATAGTGAGAGGGTAGGGTTAGGGTTTCTACATGGGTTTATTTGAAAGGAAAGAAATCAATTAATTTTTGTGTGGTGTTTAATTTTAATTATTCAAGGCAATAAATTATTTAAATTAGGTGAGTGATTTATTTAATTTTGAAATTTAATTTAATTAGATTTAGTTTAATTTAATTTGTGAATTTAATTAATTGGTTATAATTGGATTGGACTTTAATTTGATTTAGTTTAAATGGATTTTAATTAGCTATTTAATTAATTTCAATTTAGTTATTTAATTTAATTTCAATTTAGTTATTTAATTTAATTTTAATATTTTTAATTCAATTTAATTGTGAGATGTGTTTTAAATCTTTTAATTATTTAATTTGTGAGATGTGATTTAATTGTTTGGTGTGTTTTAAAATAGAGGTCCAACAAGCGAACCCGAAGCGAAACAAGCGAGTTAAATCTGACAAAATGCTAATTTCCAACTTTACCCTTCCAACGTCCGTTTCCCGCGGTTTTCACAACTAAGAGGTAGTGTCTCCATACGAGACTCATCATCGGGCTTATATGCAAAAAATGCAGTGCCTACAGTCGCCCCCACTTTGATGGGACTTGTGCAGTTATGTGGCAATGGAAGTCCTATCAAAGTACGTGCAATGCATTTTTACTTACCTGGCTCGCCAGCTGCCACCTGACTTGCCTGCTGCTTTGAACTGAGTTGTTATGGTGGCGAGGTGCCTCGACCCCTGGGCTTTGTTCCCGAACCACCGATTGTGAACCGTGCTGATGATGTAGATGTCCCTCGACCCTGGGACGCATCTCGGAACTACAACCGACAACGGGGGCACTTCGACCCTGGGCACCTCGACCCAATACCGCTGAAAAAAGTGGGCCTCGCCCATAAGCTGATGATGTAGTGGGTCCTCGACCCTGAGACTCATCCCGAAACTACAACTGATGATGCAGTGGGCCCGCAACCCTGGGACGCATCCCGGAACTGCAACTGACAACGGGGGCACCTCGACCCTGGGCACCTCGACCCAATACCGCTGACAAAGTGGGCCTCGCCCTCGAACTGATGATGTAGTGGGCACCTCGACCCTGGGCACCTCGACCCGGAACTACAACCGACAACGGGGGCACCTCGACCCTGGGCACCTCGACCCAACACCGCTGACAATAGGGACCTCGCCCTCGAACTGATAATGTAATGGGCACCTCGACCCTGGGCACCTCGACCCAATACCGCTGACAAAGTGGGCCTCGCCCTCGAACTGATGATGTAGTGGGCACCTCGACCCGGAACTACAACCGACAACGGGGGCACCTCGACCCTGGGCACCTCGACCCAAAACCGCTGACAATAGGGACCTCGCCCTCGAACTGATGATGTAATGGGCACCTCGACCTGGGCACCTCGACCCGGAACTACAACCGACAACGGGGGCACCTCGACCTAGGCACCTCGACCCAACACCGCTGACAATAGGGAACTCGCGCCTGGAACTGATGATGTAGTGGGCACCTCGACCCTGGGCACCTCGACCCGAAACTACAACCGATAACGGGGGCACCTCGACCCAACACCGCTGACAATAAGGACCTCGCCCTCGAACTAATGATGTAGTGGGCACCTCGACCCTGGGCACCTCGACCCGGAACTACAACCGACAACGGGGGCACCTCGACCTTGGGCACCTTGACCCAACACCGCTGACAATAGGGACCTCGCCCTCAAACTGATGATGTAGTGGGTCCTCAACCCTGAACTGGTACTGATGTGGGCCTCGCCCCCAGACTGACACTGATGTGGGCCTCACCCCAAACTAATATGGGCCTCGCCCCAAACTGATACTAGTGTGGGCCTCGCCTTGGGACTCATCCCCTAGCTGATACTGATGTAGGCCTCACCCCGGATTGATACTGATATAGGCCTCGCCCCTAGACTGATACTAATGTGGGCCTCGCCCCCAGACTGACACTGATGTGGGCCTCGCCCCAAACTGATATGTGCCTCGTCCCAAACTGATACTAATGTGGGACTCGCCCCCAGATTGATGTTGATGTGAGCCTCGCCCCCAGACTGAAACTGATGTGGGCCTCGCCCCCAGACTGATATAGGCCTTTCCCCAAACTGATAATGATATGGGTCTCGCCCCCAGAGTAATACTGATGTGGGCCTCGGCCCTGGACTCATCCCCAAAACTGATGCTGATGCTGATGTAATGCTTCATTCCCGAACTGTACTGTATGAGATGGTCCATTCCTGAACCGTTACTGTGAGGTGGTCCATTCCCGAACTGTTACTGTGAGGTGGTCCATTCTCGAACCGTGCTGTGAGGTGATCCATTCCCGAACCGTGCTCCATTCTCGGATTGTCATTCCCGGCTTTTGTTCATTACAGAACTGTGCTCCATTCTCGGAGTGCCATTCTCGACTTGTTCATTCTCGAACTCTGCTCTATTTCTCGGATTGCCATTCTCGGCTTGTTCATTCTCGAACTGTGCTCCATTCTGGGAGTGCCATTCTCGGCTTGTTCATTCTCGAACTGTGCTCCATTCTCAGAGTGCCATTCTCGGCTTGTTCATTCTCGAACTATACTGAATGTGGGCTTTATTCCAAGAGTTCCATACCCGACAAAATCGATGTTGTGTCTCCGTACCCGAAGTGCTACTGTAATATCTCCATCCCTGGAGTGCCGTACCTGGCAAAACTAATCTGATATCTCCATACCCGGAGTGCCATACCTGGCAAAACTGATCTGATATCTCTATATCCAGAGTGCCGTACCGGGCAGAACTGATAGTGAACTAATGTGGGCCTCGCCCCTAGAATGCCAACCCGGCAGAACTAATACTGAACCAATATGGGCCTCGCCCCCAGAATGCCATACCGCGGTGAACTAATATTGAACCAATGTGGGGCTCGCCCCTAGAATGCCATACCCGGCAGAACTAATACTAAACCAATGTGGGCCTCGCCCCCAGAATGCAATACCCGGCAGAACTGATACTAACTGATGCGGGCCTTCGCCCCCCCAAATGCCAACCCCACAATACCCGCAGAACTAATACTAAACCATGTGGGCCTCGCCCCCAGAATGCCATGCCCGGCAGAACTGATACTGAACTGATGTGGGCCTCGCCCCCCAGAATGCCATACCCGGCAAAACTAATACTTTTATGATGCTGATTCTGGTTTGGCTTGTCTTGCCCCCTGCTTTAAAAATCTTTTTCTTCTTTGAAACCTCTGAATACAAAACGAAACAAACACAAAAAGAATGCAGAATAATGTTTAAATGTATTCATGCATGCATGATGAATTTCCTATTCCGTGGGTTTAGTCTTCCACCAGTTCTTCCAGGCGATTGCTCAGTCTTTCTCTCTTCTTGTTTCATGACTCAATTGAAGGGGTTATTTAGGGGTGAATCCGGTAACGCAGCGTAGAAGCGGAAGCGGTGAAAATCAGATTTTCAGATTTCAAAAATTTTTCTCGGATTAATTAAATAAACATATTTATTTAATATTCCAATAATCAAATTATGAAATAAATTTCAAATGAATCATATTCAAGTGAATTACCAATTACCCTTATATGGTATTTTGTCCATTTTAGTCCGAAATTGATCCAATCAATTTTGAATGATTCTAAATCATTTTAAGATGAACTTAGCATGTTCAAAACATCAAAAACACCAAAAGCAACCAAAAATCCAAAAATTAAATTCTTGGCCGAGAGTTACAAATTAGGGGGCATTTGTGCCTTTTGTGATTTCATGCATCAAAACACATCAAGATGTAATCCATTGTACATGAAACATTATATGCATCATATACACACACCAATACACAACATATCTCAAAAGCCCCAAATTTGGAATTAGTCATGAACCCTAATTTTTCAATTTCCACAAATTGGGCAAATTAGGCCATTTACATTAAATCAAATGTTTCAATCAATCAATTTTCATCCATCCAATTCAAGTCTCAACACAAATGAAACAACTCAAGATCAAATCTAGGTCATTTAAGAGTGTCAACAACTCTAGAATAGCAACATGGTTTCATAAACCTTAAAAGAAAACATTACTACAATAGTTACAATCCTTTCTTCATCATACATGCTTTACAACTTCACCAAACTTTCCATCAACAAAAACACAAAGAACAAAGAAAGAAATAACCTAAGGATATCACATATATGAAGCCTAGATCCTAAGGAACACATTTCCTTACTAATAGTAAGTTGAGAAAACTTACTAAAATCAAGCTTTCCTTGATTTTTTCTTTTCTTTCTCAAGCTTCTTCAAGGTTTCTTCTTCATGGAGTTTTTTTTTTTGTGAAATGTGTATTAGGTTAAGTGAAATGAAAAGCAAAAAACATTTATACTTGTCATTAAAGCCTTGGCCGAAAATGCACAAAACCAATACAACAAATAAATTTCAATTTCATTTAACTTTATCACTTTATCAACTTGCATAAATATCTAATAACACTTTAATGACATTTTATTTAAGTCAACAAAGGCAACTTAATCATTTAATCAAATATCCTAATGTAAAAATATTTATATTTTAATTAATTTAATCATTTAACAATTAAATAATTAATTAATTAATCAAATACAAATATATTAAATATATGTATAATATTTACATTAAATATTAAAAACATATATTCATTTAGGATAAAAGTCAAACAACTCATTTTGACTATTAATTAATGTGTATTTAAATTAATCAAGTATTAAATGTAAATACACAATAATTACGTAAATGACTATCGGGTCCCTTTAGCATGTATCTTGCGTTTAACCATTAAACGACTTTGTAAATAATCAATATTATTTATTAATGTTGCTCTAGTGCTCTACGAGTATGTTTCATTATTGAGACTCTCTAGGTTCAGGTATATCCGTCACGAAATCAATTTCGTGTCCATAATCTATCCACCCGTAGATTATGACGATCACAGATAATCTCGCTGAACCACACAGGTCGAGGTCATGGCAAATGTATAATTCCTCCGTCACAGGTATCCGGATAAATCCCAGAGATATAAATGTAAACGTCAAATCTCTATCGGGATTATCCAGTCGACTTTTCCATTAGCAATCTCTAAAAGAATGTTTAGAACTAGCTTCTAAACTTACCACGGGCCCATGGTTTTATCTGATTGCTAATCATATGGACTACCTATGCTCTGGTACACAGAACTGACGGATCCTATCTTGATACACATAGGACACCCTGAGGATCTATCTACACCCAACGAACAGGCGGAGGTCTGATCTAAATAGATCGGTGACGTGACTGCCGTCTAAGTGTAGAAGATGTCTCATGTGCCCACAATGGCATCTCAAGTCTAAGAATCACAAGTGCTACTCAACCCAAGAAGATTCTTATTGACGCTGGTGTACCATCCATTAAGAATCTTCGGTGAGTCGTTCAGTGTTTATCCGCTATAAACACCTACACGTCTATACTAGTCTCCAAGACTTATGGTTCATTGAGAAACCATTGGAATCATATATTCCAGTATACGACATGTACCGGTCTCCACGGGTTTACTATACTGACCAAGTAGTGTAAACCTTGACCAGGAACTGTCTGAGAATGACAACGTCATGATACGACTCAATGTCCGTTGCGACGCTTTTGCAACTGTATCATGACTAATCATTCTAAGGTCATTACGTCTTTACCATATAAAAGAATAGATTATATTATAGAAACTGCTTATATTATTACTAATAATACGTTTTACAGAAGTATTTAACAAAAAATACAACGGGAATTGGCGCTCTGAGCACCAACCCCTACAAAATCTCCCACTTGCTCTAGTGCCAATATCGATTGTATCTAATACCCATCGACTCCACGTGTTTATCAACAACTTCGGAGGTATGGCCTTCGTCAGCGGGTCTGCTACATTATCTTCACTCGGTACCTTGCACACGACAATATCCCCTCGCGACACACGATCTCTCGAATGATGTGGTACTTGCGTTCCACATGCTTCGACTTCTGATGCGCCCTCGGTTCCTTTGCTTGCGCAATGGCTCCAGTATTATCACAGTATAACGGAATCGCATTCTCGATACTTGGGACAACTCCCAATTCTGTGATAAATTCATTATCCACACAGCCTCTTTTGCAGCTTCAGAAGCTGCAATATATTCCGCCTCAGTGGTGGAATCAGCTGTCGATCCCTGTTTGGAACTCTTCCAACAAACTGCACCTCCGTTAAGGGTAAAGACAAATCCAGATGTAGACTTTCTATCATCGGGATCCGATTGGAAATCGGAGTCTGTATACCCATTAACCTGCAGTTCGTTTCCTCCTCCATATATAATCAACTTATCCTTAGTACCTTTAAGATACTTTAGGATATGTTTAATGGCCATCCAATGGTCATTACCTGGATTGGACTGATATCGACTAGTTACGCTAACAGCGAAACTGATATCAGGCCTCGTACATAACATGGCATACATTATGCTACCCAAACATGAAGCATAAGGTTGGTTAGACATTCTAACCTTCTCATCTTCTGTTTGTGGACACATCTTCTTAGAAAGATGAATCCCATGTCTGAACGGTATGTTTGCTGTCTTACAGTTACCAAAGCTATACCGTTCCAAGATCTTATCTACGTACGTTGATTGGGATAACCCAATCAGCCTCCTTTGTCTATCTCTATAGAGTTTTATCCCTAAAACATAGGAAGCTTCTCCCAGGTCCTTCATGGAGAAATTCTTACAGAGGTACGCTTTGACGCTTTGCAACATACCTAAATCATTCCCAATGATTAGGATGTCATCAACATATAGGACTAAAAATACGACCATGCTCCCACTGGCCTTCTGATACACACAGGATTCTTCCGAATTCTTGAGAAAACCAGACGATCTAATAATCTCATCGAATCGAAGATTCCAACTTCGTGAAGCTTGTTTAAGTCCATAAATGGACTTCTTAAGCTTACATACATACCCGAGGTTTCGCTGGACGTGAAACCTTCCGGCTGTTCCATATAGATTTCTTCATCAAGAAATCCATTTAGAAAAGCCGTTTTGACATCCATTTGCCAAATCTCGTAGTCATGATACGCAGCTATAGAAAGCAAAATCCGGATAGACTTAAGCATTGCATTGCTACCGGCGAAAAAGTTTCATCGTAGTCGACGCCAGGTCGCTGCGTGTAACCTTTTGCTACCAGTCGGGCCTTGTAAGTTTCAAACCTTACCGTCAGGCCCGCGCTTCCTCTTGTAAACCCATTTACAACCGATAGGAACAATTCCTTCGGGAAGCGGAATCAAGTCCCAAACTTGATTTTCATGCATTGAGTCTATCTCGGATTTCATGGCACTTTGCCATTTCACGGAGTCGATGTCCAACATCGATTCTCTATAGGTGAAAGGATCTGTCTCTTCAACTAAGAGAACATCCAGACTCTTTTCTTGTATCAAATACAAGCGTTCAGGAGGTCTAGATACCCTTTCCGACCTACGGAGTGTGTGTGTTTGAAGGTCCTTCATCTACTTGAACTTCAGGTTCCTCCGTTGGCTCGTTGTTTTCAGGTTGGACTTCATCAAGCTCAACCTGTCTATGATCACCTCCTTCTGACAAAAATTCTACTTCTAGAAATTTTGCGAAGCGAGCTACGAACACATTTCGATGCTCGGTATCATAGAACAGATATCCCCTCGTGTTCGAGGGATATCCAACAAACCTAAACTTTTGCCCTCGAGGCGAAAGCTTACTTTGCTGAGTTACCCTGACATAGGCAGGACAACCCCAAACCTTAATATAATTAAGATTCGGTCTCCTACCGAACCATATCTGATACGGTGTCGTAGGAACAGCCTTTGAAGGAATCTTATTCAAAAGATGTGCGGCTGTTAAGAGACAGTAGCCCCATAAGTAATAGGGCAAATCTGTGAAACTCAACATCGATCGGACCATATCCAATAAAGTCCGATTTCTCCTTTCAGATACACCATTGTGCTGTGGTGTACCTGGAGGAGTATATTGAGCGAGAATCCCATTCTCCTTCATATAATCCATGAACTCACCACTCATATATTCACCGCCTCGATCTGATCGAAGGCATTTAATATATTTACCAGTTTGTTTTTCTACTTCATTTCGGAACTCTTTGAACTTTTCAAAGGTTTCCGATTTATGTCGCATCAAATACACATAACCGTACCGTGATAATCATCGGTAAAAGGTAACGAAGTACGAATAACCACTGTGAGCAGTTTGACTTAGTGGACCACATACATCAGAATGTACGAGTTCCAGTAAGTTAGTGGCGCGGTGTCCAACACCAGAAAATGGGGCTTTGGTCATCTTACCCTGAATACAGGATTCACAAGTTGGATAGGATTCAATGGTAAGATCTGATATCAAACCATTCCTAACCAATTGGGTAAGGCGTTTAACGCCAATGTGACCAAGTCTCATATGCCAAAGTTCAGTATTATTAATTACAGGTAAACTACGTTTATTAACTCCAGTATTTAATATATCTTTTGAAGTTTGCAATGTATAATGACCATGCTGGTTTGGACAACTAAGGATCTGAATATTATTTTTATCATATAAATACAAAGAACTATTCTTAATATTAATACAAAAGCCTTCTGTATCTAATACAAAAAGTGATATAATATTAGCGACACATCCCGGTACAAAATGACAGTCATATAACAAAAGTGTCCCATTCGGCAATGAGATCTCGCATACTCCCACTGCAACTGCATCCAAAGAGTCTCCACTCCCTCCCAACCGCAACTGCATCTCTCCAGGCTTCAGTTTCCTACTTTCCTTCAGCACCTGCAACGAATTGCAAATGTGAATGGGACAAGCAGAATCTAAAATCCAGCTGGATGTAACGGCTTCACAAGCAAAAGATAAATCAATAACTGGAAAAATAAAAGTACCTGATGTAGAAGCTCTGTCTCTCCTCACTTGGGCAATGTAATCAGGACAGTTCCTTTTCCATGTCCAACCTTGCCGCAGTGGTGGCATTTGTCTTCAGAAGCCCTTTGGGCTTTGCAATCTTCGCCTGTTGTTGAGGACCAAAAGCCTTCTTCTTCTTCTTGCCTTTCTTTCTTTTTCTTCCCTTGGACCATCCTTGGGAAGAAGCCGAAAGAGAAGTAGTTCTAGGAGGGCGAGTCGGTACTACTCCTTCTTCTTAAGGTCCTCTTCTGCCGTGAGCAACATCCTATGTAGCTCCTGGTAGGTACAGACAGTCCCGTGCATGTTGAAGTACATCACGAACTGGCGAAATGAAGCTGGCAGTGAACCAAGAATGACACTCCTCCCGAGAATGTCATTCAAGATGAGATTATGTTGCCTCAATTGATCGATCAAATCGATCATCTGAAGAACATGTGGGCTAACACCTGCCCCTCATCCAGACGCGCATGGAACAGTTCCATGGCGACTTTGTGAACAATAACTTGTTCCTGGTTCTCAAACGATTGTCTCAATCGCGTCATCATACTATAGGAATCTAACATACCATAGTACTGTTGCTTGAGTTTCGGAGACAGTGAACTAAGGATGTATGATTTAACCCTTAAATCATCATCCTTCCAAGTTTCAAAAACTTGGCGTTCCTCCTCCGAAGCATCCTCACCCCACTGCAAGGGGCAACGGACCCTCAAGAACATAACCCAGCTTTTCGGAATCGAGGACAATCCTCAAATCCAATTCCCAGTCTGCAAAGTTCTCAGCGCCTTTCAGTTTGTTCGCATCAAGCATACGCGCAAACTGATTTGTGGATTGTGCCGCCATCGCCAATCTATCATATAGATCACGAAAAACGGTTAGCAGAAATAAAGCAGTTTCATATAATATCATAAGCATAAACTAGATCATGGATTTTTAATCTAATATGCCCCTCCCACTAAATCATGCAATACTGTAATCCCAAAACAGAATACAAATATTTAATAATTAAATTAAATACTAATAGTGAAAAGTGGATCCCGTGAATATATTTCGGCTCACAGCAGAGGCACGGTCTCGCCTACGTATATTCATCAGGTAGACAACTCATTTGTCAATCATTCACTAATGACTCCTAAGTAACCGGTCCTGGCCGTTTCTCGTTGTCGCTGCGAAGGCAGGCCCACAAGGAGACGTACCAAGGTTAAACTCGTCAATGATAAACTCAAGTTACTTACGTAATCTGACAGCTAGGGCACGTTCAGAATTCCGCTTTTACTTGAATTTACCTAGTATCTTATACATCCGGTATAAATAAATCTTTATCGGCTACACCCTCACAGCAGAGGCACGGTCTCGGATGTAGTCACAAAGAGATATTCATAAACCGTATTGACAAGACGGACCATATAACATGCATCAAATACATAATTACATTTAAACCTTATTATTAGGGATTTTCCGCTAAGTGTCATACACCCTAAATCTAACCAGTTTAGATCCTAATAAGCATGCACAAAGTCAAGAAAACATGATTAAACATTGATTCAATGAAGGCTAATCATTTTAGGTGGCCTAGAATCAACTCGCTCTGATACCATTTTGAGGGGTTATTTAGGGGTGAATCCGGTAACGCAGCGGAAGCGGTGAAAATCAGATTTTTTCAGATTTCAAAACTTTTTCTCGGATTAATTAAATAAACATATTTATTTAATATTCCAATAATCAAATTATGAAATAAAATTCAATGAATCATATTTAAGTGAATTACCAAATTACCCTTATTTGGTATTTTGTCCATTTTAGTCCGAAATTGATCCAATCAATTTTGAATGATTCTAAATCATTTCTAAGATGAACTTAGCATGTTCAAAACATCAAAACACCAAAAGCAACCAAAAATCCAAAATTAAATTCTTGGCCGAGAGCACAATTGGGGCATTTGTGCCTTTTGTGATTTCATGCTTCAAACACATCAAAATGTAATCCAATGTACATGAAACTTTATATGCATCATATACACACACAAATACACAACATATATGAAAAGCCCCAAATTTGGAATTAGTCATGAACCCTAATTTTTCAATTTCCACAAATTGGGCAAATTAGGCCATTTACATTAAATCAAATGTTTCAATCATCATCTTTCATCCAATCCAAGTCTCAACACAATGAAACAACTCAAGATCAAATCTAGGTCATTTAAGAGTGGGTCAACAACTCTAGAATAGCAACATGGTTTCATAAACCTTAAAAGAATACATATAACTACAATAGTTACATCACTCTTTCTTCATCATACATGCTTTACAACTTCACCAAACTTCCATCAACAAAAACACAAAGAACAAAAGAAAGAAATAACCTAAGATATCATATATGGAAGCCTAGATCCTAAGGAACATTTTCCTTACTAATAGTAAGTTGGAGAAAACTTACTAAAATCAAGCTTTCCTGGTTTTTCTTTTCTTTCTCAAGCTTCTTAAAGGTTTCTTCAATGGTGTTTCTTTTTGGAATGTGTATTAGGTTAAGTGAAATGAAAAGCAATGAAAACATTTATACTTGTCAAATTAAAGCCTTGGCCGAAAATGCACAACCAATACAACAAAATAAATTTCAATTTCATTTAACTTTATCACTTTATCAACTTGCATAAATATCTATAACAACTTTAATGATTTTATTTAAAGTCAACAAGGCAACTTAATCATTTACTCAAATAATCCTATGTAAAATATTTATATTTTAATTAATTTAATCATTTAACAATTAAATAATTAATTAATTAATCAAATACAAATATATTAAATATATGTATAATATTTACATTAAATATAAAAACATATATTCATTTAGGATAAAAGTCAACAACTCATTTTGACTATTAATTAATGTGTATTTAAATTAATCAAGTATTAAATGTAAATACACAATAATTACGTAAATGACTATCGGTCCCTTTAGCATGTATCTTGCGTTTAACCATTAAACGACTTTATAAATAATCAATATTATTTATTAATGTTGCTCTAGTGCTCTACGAGTATGTTTCATTATTGAGACTCTCTAGGTTCAGGTATATCCGTCACGAAATCAAATTTCGTGTCCATAATCTATCCACCCGTAGATTATGACGATCACGGATAATCTCGCTGAACCACACAGGTCGAGTCATGTCATGGAAATGTATAATTCCTCCGTCACAGGTATCCGGATAAATCCCAGAGATATAGATGTAAACGTCAAATCTCTATCGGGATTATCCAGTCGACTTTTCATTAGCAATCTCTAAAGAATGTTTAGAACTAGCTTCTAAACTTACCACGGGCCCATGGTTTTATCTGATTGCTAATCATATGGACTACCTATGCTCTGGTACACAGAACTGACGGATCCTATCTTGATACACAAGGACACCCTGAGGATCTATCTACACCCAACGAATAGGCGGAGGTCTGATCTAAATAGATCGGTGACGTGACTGCCGTCTAAGTGTAGAAGATGTCTCATGTGCCCACAATGGCATCTCAAGTCTAAGAATCACAAGTGCTACTCAACCCAAGAAGATTCTTATTGACGCTGGTGTACCATCCATTAAGAATCTTCGGTGAGTCGTTCAGTGTTTATCCGTTATAAACACCTACACGTCTATACTAGTCTCCAAGACTTATGGTTCATTGAGAAACCATTGGAATCATATATTCCAGTATACGACATGTACCGGTCCACGGGTTTACTATACTGACCAAGTAGTGTAAACCTTGACCAGGAACAGTCTGAGAATGACAACGTCATGATACGACTCAATGTCCGTTGCGACGCTTTTGCAACTGTATCATGACTAATCATTCTAAGGTCATTACGTCTTTACCATATAAAAGAATAGATTATATTATAGAAACTGCATATATTATTACTGATAATAACGTTTTACAGAAGTATTTAACAAAAAATACAACCGGGAATTGGCGCTCTGAGCACCAACCCCTACATCAATTCTTATTATGTCCCTGATTCGCGATGTGGGAGACTGGTCGCCCCCAGTCTTGGTTTACCTTTCTACTCTCCGCTGTTTGTACTTGGTCAAGAAGAACCACATGTTGGGGCCTTCCATATCATACTATATCACATGCTATTAAATAGTCCCAATAGTTACACATATTATTGCCCTCAAAGAATGCTCAGTATTGAAACCAGAAAATCTTCAAAACATTCAACGTAACTCAAATCCAAGTCTTTGAATAAATGATCTAAGCTAGACTCAAAGTGTGTGTATGCAAAGGTTCCTTTGCGGATTCATCCATAGGTAAGCTAACTCAATGATTTCGTTTCAAAAATCGGGATCGGTGGGTCAAACCAACCTAGATGTCTCAATTATTTTCCGCAATTGCTTTTTCGTGCTCAATGTGGTATGGTTTTATCTTTCTTTTCCTTTGTCTCTCATTTTTTTCTTTTCATTTTGAACTTCTTTTTTTCTTTTCTTTTTTTTTTCTTTTTTTTTCAATACACCTACACTTTAAGGTAGTATTTCTCCTCATGGTGGTCCTAATACTCGCCCATGGGTAGCTTCACGTTGATTGGTTATAGGTGGTTCAATTCTTTTCTTTAGAGACTTTTCTTTTATTTTTAACCATACCACACATCATAACATAAGCAAATCAAGATAGACATCTAAGCAAACGGTCATTCACCGACCTACAATTTCTTCAACTAGTCACATTGCCAACTACTCAGGTTTTCACCGCTAAGAACCTATAGTGAAGTGCTTACGAGTCTAACATAGATTAATTACTCAAAGCATCAGATAAAAGCAGGTCAATGGTTTATCGTTTCTAAAGTTTCACTCTAAAGCAATCAATTTCATCATCGGACTTATGTTTAACTATCAATGACTAAAAACAAATAATTTTTTCTCTATTTTTTTCTTTTTTTCTTTTTTCTTTTTTCTTTTTTTTTTCTCTTCTTTTTTTTTCTTTTTTTTTTCTCTTTCTTTTTTTTGAAGGCCCCCAATGGTCTTTCTATCCTTGCCGTGAGGTTTTCTGTTTCTTGATTTCCTTTTCCCCGCTATCCATGTTTGCTAAACTCCTCTTGACAAACCTTTTTTTCTATAACCCAACGGATATCTATGATGGCTTTTAAGACACGGGGTTAACATGATGCGTGTATGCATGAGATGCATGAGATATGTGTAATGTATGTAATATATAAGCCCATTTAAGAATTTTTACACTAATTGGCCCATTATCATTTTAAAGTATTCAATCATACTATTGCGCGGTGCAAACTTATCACAGTTGAAAAGGCCCAACAGGTTTACACTTTGTGATAAATGGCTAAACAACTTCAAATGATAAGAGGCCCAAACATAAAATGGCCCACCGACATTTTAGAAGCTTCTGGCCCAACTGTCAAAGGACACGAACTCGTCCCAGTTTAAATGGCCCAACAAGTTCACATCTTTTGAAAAAAGGTCCAACTGGATCCAAATGACGACGGTCCAAAACATCCACATAAAAAAAATAATTTCTACTAGTTCTACGACTAAGGTTCACATGTGGGTTTACGAGAGTGCGGACAAAGGCTCTCGCTGACGAAGGCTCTCACTGACAATGCCTTTAACTAAACCCCTTCAACCCATTGTAGACACGGTTAATTAAAGCATAAATCCAAACATTACAAGAAATTATTTCGGGCCGATTCTCTATCCCCAGTGGAGTCGCCAGACTGTGGGACACAGAAAATGACGACGCTTTTCTAGGCTCGCGGCCTAGTTGGGAGTACGGAATAACATGGATTCGCCACCCGGTGTGAACCGGGACAAAGATTTAAGGCCGCACTCACCCCTCGCAAGGGAAGACCTCAAACCTATTGGGTTCGGAATGGTCCCTTACTTATGCCACTTGTAATGATGTGATTTGTCCAATATCTTAACCGAATCTACGCAACATATATGCTCAAAGGTGACTTAGATCTAATATGCATTCATCAAAATAATTCTTAATCTAAGTTTTCATGCTTGGAAATAAGTCTTTAAACGGCAAACACATAAAATCATACAATGAGCACATTGAACCAATAAACCAAAATAAACAAATAACTATTTAAACATAACCATAAACTAAACAAAGTATCATGCCAAAAATAACGTAATCATGCTTTGAAAATAAATAACAAACTAAGCTAAATCATGCTTTACTAACAAATAATCTATGAACTACATCATGCTCAAATACAAGTTTGGATGAAACAAAATATATGCCTCTTAAGTGGTACGTGGCATGGTATCCCGGTATACCATCCATTTGGATTCGGCTACGGAATTTACGTCCGGGTTTCCATCCTATATACCACAAAAGGGGACACATATTCCGCCCATCCAACAATCACATCATGGCACAAACGACTCTCATGTAATAATATTTTTAAAATAAACAAAATAAATTAATGATAATAAATAAAAAGGGTGCCCTCAGGTCTAACCTCTTTTTCGTCTCTCGAAAGCGCGTTACACGGCCGTCGGAAGGGTTGTTGCTCCGTAACTTTTCTGGTTCACTAATCCAACATTTTTCCTCGCTGTTTCGCTATTTGGACTGCTGTTTTCACTCCGTTTCGCTGCTATTTTTGTTGTATTTTCTGGTCACTGTGTTTGGTAATTTAGGCTACTGTTTTTGGGTTTTTGGAGGGCTAAGATGTGGGCTGTTTTGGTGATGAAAATTGGGCAGTTTCGGAGGTCAAACTGTGCAGTATCTTGGATTATTTGTGGCAGTTTTCAGGGTGCAGTTCGGGTTAATTCGGGGACTGTTTTGCGGTGATTTTTAGGTTCAGTTTCAGGTGGATTAGGGGCTGTGACGAGTGTTGGCAGAGGACATGTGGTGAGGCAGTGAATTGAGGCTGTGAGGCTGAATGGGTTTAAAGGCTATAGGTGTTGAGGCGTTGAGTGTATTTGAAAGGAACGTATGTGTGCTGCTGAGGTGTATACGTGCGTGAGTGGCTGGTGAGTGTAGGTTATTAACGTGAGGCAAGGGGGGCTGTGACGAGTGTTGGCCTGATGAGGGCTTTGTGAGGGGCAAGTGGCAAGTGGCGTTGATGGTTTATTGAAGCGGCAATATGGCTAGTGAAGTAGTGGGGACGTGTGGCTAGGTGCATTAAGGGGCAACGTGAGGTTGAGGTGTTGTGAGTGTGTGCTATCTTGCTTATGAGTGTGGCAGGTGGCGCTACGGTAAATAAGCCATTAGGGTGAAGGGCTTGGCAGTTTTTGATTGAATGCGTGGGTGGATGATGGTTGCTGTAGCGTGAAGAGCAAAGACATAGGCAGTGGCATGGCTATGCGTGAGGCGTGAAGGGCTGCTGAAAGTTACGTGGTGTGCAGCGTGTGTGTGGCCTTTATGTGAGTCGGTTTGTTGTTCGTGAGTGTGAGGAGGGTGAGGTAGTGAGTTGTTGATCTGTGTATGCCGTGTGAGTTGATGAGAGGTGTGCCGTGTGTGATAGTGGTTTGTAGTTCATGAGTGTGGCCTGTGTTGCCGAGAGAGTGAGGGACGTTAGGTTTTTTTTGTTATTTGGTTCGTGTGAAACGAGAGATGAAGAGAGAGATATGAGTGTGTGTTGTCTGTGTCGGTGTCCTCTTGGTGTGTGGCTTATCTATGGTTTGATGAGTTGCCGTGTGCATTGGGGGGAGAAGAAGGAGAGGCGTGATAACTAGGGTTCATTGTTGTTTATATAGTGAGAGGGTAGGGTTAGGGTTTCTGCATTGGTTTATTTGAAAGTAAAGAAATCAATTAATTTATGTGTGTGTTTAATTTTAATTATTTAAGGCAATAAATTATTTAAATTAGGTGAGTGATTTATTTTATTTTGAAATTTAATTTAATTAGATTTAATTCAATTTAATTTGTGAGATGTGTTTTAAATGTTTTAATTATTTAATTTGTGAGATGTGATTTAATGGGTTTGGTGTGTTTTAAAATAGAGGTCCAACAAGCGAACCCGAAGCGAAACAAGCGAGTTAAATCTGACAAAATGCTAATTTCCAACTTTACCCTTCCAACGTCCGTTTCCCGCGGTTTTCACAACTAAAGAGGTAGTGTCTCCATACGAGACTCATCATCGGGCTTATATGCAAGAAATGCAGTGCCTACAGTAATCCACACCATGTCGTTGATGATACCTCTACACTACAAGCCTAGCTTTATACGTTTGTACGTTGCCATCCATGTCGGTCTTCCTCTTGAAGATCCATTTGCAACCAATAGGCTTTACGCCTTCTAGTGCATCAACAAGTGTCAAAACTTGGTTGGTATACATGGAATCCATTTCGGACTTCATGGCATCTTGCCATAAAGCGGAATCGATATCTTATATCACTTCCTCATACGTAGCCGGCTCGTCTTCCTCAATGAGATTGATATCTACATGAGGTGAGATCATAAACCCATACCTCTCAGGTTGTTTTCTGATTCTCTCCGACCTATGTGGTCCTTGTGTATTCGAAGATTGTGGTACAGCTTCCTCCCTGATGAACTGTTCATGTTCTGTTGAGGATTCTATGCCAGGAATAGTATCACTCTGATTTTCATCGAGTTCTACTTTCCTCCCACTTATCACTGCATTTAGGAATTCCTTCTCAAGGAAAACCGCTTGTAGAGCAACAAAAACTTTGTTCTCTCGTGGGTGATAGAAGTAATATCCTTTGGTTTCCCTATGATATCCTACAAATAGGCATTTATCCGATTTGGGTTCTAGTTTGGCACCTTCCAAATGTTTGACGTATGCCCAGTAACCCCAAATCTTCAGGTATGAGAAACCCGTTTTCTTTTCTGTCCATATCACATATGGTGTCTGTTGAACAGACTTTGATGGAACCTTATTTAAAATAAGTATTGCACTGTTTAATGCATATCCCCAGAAGGAAATATGTAGCTCAATGCGACTCATCATAGACTTTACCATGTCTAACAAGGTTTGGTTTCTCAGTTCGGACACACCGTTTAATGACGGTGTTCCGAGAGGAGTCCATTGTGAAAGAAAACCATATTCTTTCAAGTAGTCAAGAAACTCATTGCTCAAGTATTCGCCATTACGGTCCGACCGTAATGTCTTAATACTTTTACCGGTATGTTTTTCAACTTCGTGTCGAAACTCTTTGAATTTCTCAAAAGTTTCCGACTTGTGTCTCATAAGATACACATAACCATAACGCGATGCATCATCCGTTAAGGTTACGAAGTACTCATATCCACCTCTAGCATGGCTAGACATGGGCCCACAAACGTCACTATGAACAAGGACTAACAGTTCGGTGGCACATACACCTTTACCGCTAAAAGGTGATTTAGGCATTTTGCCTAATAAGCAAGATTCACAGACTTCATATGAATTTGGATAAAATCCGTCCAAGTACCCACTCTTCGAAAGTGTGGATATGCGAGTCTTGTTTCTGTGTCCCAGACGACAATGCCACATATAAGTTTCATCTTTATGACTTACTTTAAGCCTTTTGTTTGTTACATTTTGAGATTGGTTTATATTCAAAATATAAAGACCATTATTTACAACAGTAGTGCAAATTTCAATATCATTTTTATACATAAAACACTCAGTGTTTCTAAATACAAAAGTGTACCCACATTGGGCTAACATAGATACATAAATAATATTCCTTGTCAAACTAGGCACATAAGAACATTCTGTAAGTTCAAGTACATGCCCCGAGGGCAGTTCTAAAACAAAAGTGCCAACGGCGACTGGAGTCCCATTTCTAACACGGAGGTCAATCTCTCCTGAAGATAGTCTCCTGCTAATCCGTAGATCCTGCACATCAGTACAAATGTGAGTACCACAACCAGATTCAAAAATCCAATTTTTAAAACTAGAAGTAGTCATGTTTATTTCTATAACAAACATACCCGAGGCCGGTGCCTTGCCCGCCTTGATTTCTTCCTAAGTGCCTTGTACTCGCGGAAGTCACGCTTCCGGTGACCCCGCTGTCTGCACTAAAGACAAATATATTGGGATTTGTCATTGGGCTTCCCAGAAGCGTTTGACGATTTGGCCTTGCCCTTCTTCCTATGCTTCTTCTTTTTAACACCTCCAGTCGCCTTGGGCTCAGCCCTTGGAGTCTGAGATGTTGAAGTATAGTGCGCCTCACACTTCTTGCCCTTAAGGAGCTCTTTTTCTGCCTCTCACAGAGTAGACATCAACTCTCCAAGAGTTTAGTCTTGGTTCAACATGTTGTAGTTTATGATGAACCCACTCCAAGTGTCGGGGAGATACTGTAGGATCAAATCTACTGAAGTCTCAGCCTCGAAGACTATGCCCATCTATCTGAGCTGCTTAATGTCAGCAATCATCTCTGAGACATGGTGCTCAACAGACGTACCCTCTGACATGCGAGCCCGAAAGAGCTTCTTCTGTAACTCATATCTTAGCGATATAATATTAGATCGGTGGAGATCGTGCAACTTCCCCATCATCTCATAGGGATCCAACCCCTTGTTTTGATGACGGAATTGCGGAGTCATAGCGGAAAGCATTACCGATTGAGTAGTTGCATTATTATCGCTATGAGTCTTCCAAAGCTCTAGCTCAAGTAACTGATCAGGTCGGGGTTTAGGCCCAAGAGGTCGCTCTATAGTATAGAGTAACTTCTCAGATCCTAGACCAATTCTGAGATTCATATCCCAGTCTTGAAAGTTTCTGTCATTAAAGACGTTGTCGCCCATGACAATATCCCTAATGCTTAACTTTCCAGTCATCTTAACCGCAATAGTTCAACTATTCGATTAACGATGTTTGGGTACAGTCTAACTGTTACAAGAAAAATAAAAATGTATTTGTCCAACTAATAAAATAATTTTGACGAAATAATTTGAAAGCGCGTAAAGCTATGTATTTGAACGAAATTGAAAATTCAATACTAGCCTCCCACTATTTTTCGGCAAGCCTCTAACCCTCTGTGGAGTACTCGGGAAACCTAGTTTCCTAGTAGGCTAGGATCCCGTTAAATAACACATAACCTTGACTTTGGCCAACAAGCTGTATGATATTTAACTAGGTAGATCTCGAAGATCAATTGGATCTCATCCAATTCCTAGATCCGGTAGGTGGACCTCCAAGTCCGAAACATATATACAATATATCCAATATATTTTCCTAACCTTTTCCTCTAAATCAACTAAGCCTTGGCTTTGGTACAACAAGCTTAATTATTCAAGTTAAGCGGGACCCATTGACCTTGGAAAGCTTTGTAATCAATGTCGATGAAAAAGAAGTGATCTTGACTTTGGCCAACAAATCACAACTTGGACAAGACACCGATATGGAACAAAGCTTTCATGATTCAAACACATCCGCAATTGAAAAAGGTCTTGACTTTGGCCAACAAACCAGTGCAATCTTGGATCTTGAGTAAGAATCACTCAATGGAAGGAAAACGCTAATATGTTTTGATGGTTTTTCGCGTAAATTGGCAACAATTTATTATATTTGTTAGGTCTCATCATACACCCTTAAACATGCATTCTAAAAGCATAATAAGGCACATAAAGTAAATTAATAACGATATGCGGATGGATATTTAACAAATTGTTCCTAGAACAAATCACAACATTTCCTCTCCCCGGCTAGCACTATTCCAACTTCTACCCAATTACATAATACAATAAAAGAAACCTCATTAATATTGTGGGGAATTAGGTGAGAAGAGAATACAAAGAATCAATAAAGAGAGAAGGTTGGACACGCAGGTCCAATTTATAAATTCTAAATTTACAACAATTTCCAAAATTGCCCTTTCCCTTCTAATATCCATCCGATATACGCTATTCATTCAAGCATGTTATTCAATCAATCTAATCAAATTAATTAATCTTTGAATATTAGTGATCATCCAATGTTCAAACAATGATTTGATTTGCGCGAGTCCAACTCGATTTAGAATAAGTACTCAAAGTACGAATTCTTGAATTAAATCGAACTACTTAATTAAATCCAATTTAATATTTATTCAATACTAATTCAATATTTAATTCTAAATTAAATAACTACACTTTTAATGTGCTTTAACGACTTAGATTCCAAATCTAATCTTAATGGGTCTCAAAGCCCAATTAACATCCAATGTAATTTAATTAAAGTCCAATGGGCTTTCAATTAATTTCATAAGGCATGGACTTTGGTCAATGTGGGTCAAACCCAAATACCAAAGCCCAATTAAGGAATCACCCTCATTTTCCTAGAAACCAATTTAGGCCCATTAGGCCCAATTAAACATTTAAAGCCCATTTGTTATATTTGGACTTAATGGAATGATTTAGGCCAAATTTGGATCCAATCCAATTGGCCTAAACCAACTTGGCCCAACCAAGCCCATTATGACCAAATAAAACAATTATAAGCCCAATTCAAAATCAAGCCCAATTAATTAAATTTCAATATTCCGAATTTCAAAATTCAATTAATTCAAGTGTAATACATTAATTGATTATCTAAATTAATATTTCCAAAATACAAATTTAATCAATTAATCATGTATTAGTTTGTTCAGCTCATGTCCAACATTTTTGAATCAAAAAAATCATCTCATTACATGCTTATCAACTCACGACATTCTAGGGTTTTATTTGTCCAATTTCGTTTTCAATCCGATTGAATCGTAAATCAACATCACCCAAGTCTTTTTACTCATCCAATGATCAAAAGAACAAAAAATACCATGACTTTATAGGGTACCAAACTCTCGGCCAAACCAAGATTAAGGGGAAAAATTAATCCAATTTATTATTCATGAAATTGATCACGCATAACACTATGTTATCATCATTCAAGCATACTCAATCAATCAATTTTATCAAATCATGCTCAAATCATTTTTACCCAAATATTTTTCATGCTTAAACCTTGGTCCATTATGCCATTGTTGGTTTCTAAGGTGGTCCCAAGATCAAAATAAGCAATGAAAAGAATTAATACTCATAAGAAGTATGGCGGAAGCATACTTACAAAGAACAGCTTTTGGATGCGAAGATCAACAAAAATTTCCTCCTTGTTGAAGCTTTCCGCCAATGTAAGATTTTGTTAATGAAGATGTACAAGCTCCAAGCTTTAAATGGATCCCAAGCTCTTATATTGGTTTCCCTAACACCTTGTATGATTCTTGAATGTGTGCTAGCAATGGAGGAAGAAAAACAATTTTCTTACCCTAGGGAGAGGCTTACGTCAATTCCAAATTGGGAGAGAGAGTTGTCTTTTTTTTTTGTGCTTTTGTTTTCTTAAAACAATAATGAAAATCAATTACCAAATATTGGTATATGCTTTCAAAAAGTCAACCAAAATTTTGGCTCCAAAATTGCATTAAATGTTCACACCAACCAACATCATGAATAGTGACTGCATGTCACTCACCAAAAAGGTGACTTGACGTCTATCACTAAAATGACAAGTGATGTGACTCGCGATGTGACTTGTGGGCCCCACTATAATTCAAAATCGAAGTGGGCCCGCAAAAACATTCTGGGCTCGGGTTCGTTAATTCCGAAATAATGAATTTTCCGTTGCGACGTAATTAAATCAAATTCAATTAAATAATTATGCCTAGCAAAATTACTATTCACATCGCTAGCGAATTATTTCTAAATCAATTCGTTAGCCCGAATTAAAATCCAATTTTAATTCCACGTCGAAATCCAATTTCGTATAATATATCGAATATATTATTTTATTGATTAATTCCAAATTAATCGTTCTCTCTCTTCAAATAGTAATTTATCCCAGATAAAGTCTCTTCGCTATTAATCCCAGATTAATAAAGTTCAAATCTTACGTCATCGGTGAATATTCGGGATGTGACCCAAGATATCCCTGGATATGTTGGCAGTAAATCCGGTCGTCGGACTATCTGAACACTACGTACCTCGTACTATGTTCTTACCGATTTACGGGACAAGGTTGGCTTCTAGCAAAGCGCCATGCCTACCTAATTCTCCAGAAATATTCTTAATGGAATATATAATCTATGTCAGGCGTAGTATACGTAGTATTGCGTATTGCGATCCAGTATCAGATGTCACATACAAGGCCTGGGACTGGAATAGTGTCTGCCCCGTACGAAGCACATATTGGATCACTAGCAACTAGTCTCTTTATTATCGGATAATCATGACCTAGTCATATCATCCCGATGGTTACAACCCTTTAGAGAACCAATTCTGTATCCCTGCGTGGCCATCATCTCCATATGACTGAAGTGATACTTCCGTCTTGACATCACACCCAATACACTACAATTCTCAATAAACCCATAAGAGGCATACACAGAACCTGTTAAAGTCATGGACGACCAAAACCAAAACGTATTGATTGTCGCAAGTACTAGCGATGTAAGTCTCAGGTTAAGAACAAATACACCTACCCTGATGCGGACTCCCATAGACACATAGTCATACTACCAATGGGATTCTGAGGGGTCTATCCAGAGCGAAGCTGTTTTCGTACCATCGGTAAAAACAACCTCCTACCACAATTGCATAAGTATCCAATACTTAAATATATGAGAATTATGTTGTTACGCTTCCATAACACGGACAAGTGCGATACTAGTCTATTCCGCATTATCGATGTCCAGTCTCGATAATACTACGACTAGGGATATTTAATGATTAAACCATCGTTGATTGATATTGTCTCATATCATCTCAATCCAGAACTAATCATAAGAACTTTCATCATTCACACATTTATGTAATCTAATTACGAAATGATAAAAGGCAATTTCATTTCCTACATAATTAATTTGTACAAAAACACAATGTCTTTTACAAATAGTGACGTTATGTGTCATAATTGTCCAACAGGAAAATATTTAAGGCCGCATTCACCCCTCTCAAGGGCAGACCTCAAACCGTTGGGTTCAGAATAGTCTCTTACTTATGCCAGTATAATGGACAGGTTCACACAATGTTATAGCCAAGTCTTATGCAGTTCATGAAAGGTAATTCAAATAAACACAAATTTGCAGACCCATAAATATTGATAATCATAATAACATAGTTCCAAATCATATTAAGTTATGAAATACAAGGTGTGATAACAAAAATCATAATAAAAGTGCAGGAAAAGCATCAATAAATAAATAGCAAACAAAAAAGGGGGGTGAATCACGCATATATGAGTATTTCCCGAGTGGCACGTGGAGTTGTATCCCAAGTACAAACTGCACTGCCATCCATTCGGATTCGGCTATGGAATTTACATATGGATTTCCATCCGATATACCGCAAGGGATAATAACACACATAAATATTAATGCAATGTAAATAAAAAATAGGCATGAAATAATATAATAATGCATATGTGGATAATCACAAACATGAACAAATAAAATAAATGCGAAGTAATAAAATAACAATAATTATACAAAAAGATAAATAACAAACTAAATACGAAATAATAAAATAACTATGAATAAATAAATAAAGATAAATAAAGGAATGCCAAAGAAAGAAAAAATGTTACCAGAAATCCGGCTGTCTTTAATGTAGGACTTTGCATACCCGGTTGGACGTATTTCACGTCCAGCCAGACACGTAGTGTCCGGAACTATAAAATAAATATGGTAAAGGGTGCCCTCAGGTCTTACCTTTTAAGTTGCTTTCTCAGAAGTGCGTTAGGCTGTCGCCGAAAGGATTGAAGCTGGTTCTTTGTTTGCTGCTTTTGGTTCGCTGTTTCACTCGTTGTTTTGCTATTTTCTGCTTGCTGTTTGATGTTTGATGTTCCTGTTTGCTGTTTTGGTTGTTTTTAGGCTGCTGTTTTTGTAATTTTTTGCCACTATTTTTGTTGTTCTGGGCTGCTATTTTTGGGGTTTTTTAGCTGCTGTTTTTTCTATTTTTTTACTACTGTTTTTGTTGTATTTTGGGAATATTTCTTCTATTTTTTCGGTGGTTTCTTCACTATTTTTGGGCTGGTTGTTTTGGTTGTATTTTGGCTTATTTTGTGGTTGTTTTTGCGTTGTTTGCTGGCTGGTTCTGGTGGTTGTTTTTGCGTTTTTTGCTAGCTTCCCTTTCACGATTTTTGATGGTTTGTGTTTGGTTGTTTGATTGCTTCCCTTTCACGATTTTTGGTGGTTTGTGTTTGGTTTTGGTGAGGTTTTTTGTGTGTGTTATTTCTCGGTGATGGAGTATTTTGTTTGTGTTGTTTCGGTCTCCTTAGGGTTTTTTGTGATGTTCTTGTTGTTTCCCGTCAAAGAATAAGAGGAAGAAGTAGGGTTTTTTGTGTGATGATTGCCGTGTAAAACCTTGGGTTTTTCTTTGTGTGTTTAAGGAGCCTCCCTTTCAAGTTTAGTGATTGCTCATTTTTATAATGACAATGGATCTCCAAATCATGGAAATAAATCAAATTGATTTGGAGGAATATATATTTTTGGGATACAATCTCTTGTTAAATTGGATGGATCTCCAAAATCTCAATAAATTGGAAAGTGATTTGAAGGGATTTTAGCTTGTGGAATGCTTGGGATTTCATATCTTGTTAAATTGGATAGTGTTTTAAGGGGATTTGCACATGTGAATTGCATGGGGTTTTCCTTTATTTGGGCGTGCATAGTGGATTTCATGGGCCTTGGGCATGTGCTGTATTGGCTTTGTGTGGTGTTTGGCGTGGGCATGGATTGTATGGGCTTTCATGGGTTGTAGGGGTTTTGGGCCGATGATAAGGTTTGAAACAGAAACTAACTGAGCGAATCTGAGGCTAGCTAGTGAGTACGAATCCAATGAGGTGCTAATTTTAGAGTTTTTCCTTCCGGAATTCTTTTCCCTCGACTTCCATAACTTTTCAGGTAGTGCCTCCATACAAGGCTCATCATCGGGCTTATGCAAAAATGCAGTGTATACACTTACCAAATTGTCCGAGGTCAAGTCACTACACAACAAGATCTTCTTGAAGAGGAGACTTTACACTCTTTGAATGAGTGAGACTACATCTATGACGGATCACATCAAAAATTTGAATACATTATTTTCCAAACTCACTTTGTTGGATTATAGTATATCTACAAATGAACGTGCGGAGGGAGATTCTAATTCAAAGTCTACATTATTCTTATGATCAAGTTATCATCAACTTGACAAGTACTGTTGTCACTGGTAATATAGTATTTGATGAAGTTGCAGCTGCTGCACTGGAAAATGAGTCTAGGCGCAAAAATAAAGAAGACATATCATCTAGTTTATAAAAGGTACAAGCATTTTCGATAATAAGAGGGAGATCAACAAAACGTGGCTCAAGTGGGAGTCAAAATCATGGTAGATCCAAATTAAAAAATAAGAAGAATGTTAATGCTACAATTATGGTAAGAAATGGCACGTAAAGAAAGATTGTTGGAATATGAAGAATGGTGCAGAAAAAGCTCTAATTGCAACAAACTCTCAAGGATGTGTTGTAATTAATTATGAAGAAGGTGGCACATTTTACAGTGAATCAGCAATGGTGTTTAATGATAGAAGAAAATAGTAAGTGATACATGGTTGGTTGATATTGCAGCAACATGGCACATGACCTCTAGGAGAGAATTGTTATGCCATTATGAAAGTGTCTCTAGAGGATCATTTTTTCTAGGCAATGATCATGCCTTGAATTTTTTTTTGGATTAGAGCCATCAGAATAAAAGTGTACGATGGTACTATCTGCACTGTATAAGATGTTCGACATGTTATGGGAATGAATAAAAATCTTCTATCAATTGGACAATTAGATGACTTCGGATATAAGACCGGTGTTTTAAAATGGTGTATTAAAGATGGTGAAAGGAGCACATACAATCTTGAAAGCTGAAAAGATCTCAGCAAACTTGTATATGCTCTTGGGAGACTCAATTCAGGAGCAATTGTATCAGTGGCTTCACTGGATTCTGGACAAGAAGCTTCTATGATGTGGGATCAGAAACTATGCCATATGTCAGAACAGAAAATGAAGATTCTCATCAACCAAAAGCTACTATTATGCTTGAAAGTGGTCAGTCTTCCATTTTGTGAGTATTCTATTACAAGTAAGAAAAACAGATTAAAATTCAGCAAGTCAAGTGCTCAGAGTAAAACTATTTTAGAATTGATGCACTCTAATGTCTGGGAAGCACCGATTCAATCTCAGGGAAAGAAAAATATTTTGTATCATTTATTGATGATTTTTTTAGAAGATGTTGGGTGCACCCGATAAAAAAAAAATTCGGAGTTATGCCAATTTTTAAAACTTCCAAGTACAAAATAAAGTAGAAACAAGAAAGAGAATCAAGTGTTTAAGGATAACTAATGGAGGAGAGTATTGCGCAAAGATTCTGATGCAAATTGTTAGCAAGAATGCATAAAATGCCAATTACACCATATACTCCTCAATAAATGGTGTGGCATAAGGGATTAATAGAATACTTCTGTAAAGAGTAAGAGCTATGCTTAGAATAACTAGTCTACCAAAGTGCTTTTTCGCTGAAGAAGTTCATACAACATGATATGTTGTAAATAGATCTCCATCAACAATAAATGATTTGAAGACACCGATGGAAGTGTGGAGAGGAAAGCCAACTGATTACTCATCTCTTTATATTTTTGGTTGTCCTGTATACAAAAGCTACTATTATGCTTGAAAGAAAATTCAGATCTTGGGTTATGTTGATGGAGTAAAGGGGCCCAAGATCATCATCAGCAGAGATGTGATATTTGCAGAAGATCAACTGCATAAAGAAAGTATAGAGAGTACAACTATACTGGTTGAAAATAATCCATAACAAGAAAATTCAGATCATTCTGAAGCATCACCAGAGCACGAGGTACCACAACCAATCGAGTTTGAAGCTTCTGAAGTTAGCCGATCAACTCGAGAGAGAATACCTCCAGGTTGGCACTCAGAGTATGTTATGGAGAGTAACATTGCATAATGTCTTCTAACAGAGGATGTAAAGCCATCAACTTTCCATGAAGCTTCAAATGGCGTAAATACAACTTTGTGGATAACAGCAATGCAAGAAGAAATAGAAGCTTTGTACAGAAACAATAAATGGATTCTAATACCATTACCACGTGGAAGAAAAGCCATTGGTAATAAATGGGTCTACAAGATAAGCGAGATAACAATGATTAAGTGGAGTGGTATCGTGCACGATTGGTGGTAAAAGGACATGCTTAGAAAGGATGGGCTGATTTCAACAAGATATTTTCTCCGGTGGTTCGACTTACAACAGTCAAAGTAGTTTTGGCTATATGTGCTACTGTTGACCTATATCTGGAAATGTTGGATGTAAAAACTATATTTCTTCATGAAGAACTTAAAGAAGAAATTTATATACTCCAACTAGAAGGTTCTGCTGAAATAAGCATGGAGAACTTGGTTTGCAGGTTGAACAAATCTCTATATGATCTTAAACAAGCGCCGAGATGTTGGTATAAGAGATTTGATTTCTTCATTATTTTTCTTGGTTTGCAAGAAAGCTATTTGGTTTCAAAGGTCATTGGAGGAGCTTTGGCACAAACAATATAAGATTCCATTATTCTGTGAAAGTCAGAGAGCTTTGTATTTTGCAAAGAATCCATCATTTCATTCAAGAATAAAGCATATAGGGATACAATATCACTTTGTTCATGAAGTATTGGAAGAAGACAATGTAAACTAGTTGAAAGTACACACCAATTAGAACCTTACAAATGTAATGACCAAGCCTATCAATACAGATAAGTTGTATGGTATAAATCCTCTTATTGCTTAAAAGAAACGTAACAGCTTAAAGATGGCAAAGTAGAACGAATGGTGTGGAAACTGATTGATTTTCAATCAAGTTTCCAAGTGCGAGAATTGTTAATGATTGCATCAAAAGGTGCAATAATTGAATATATATAAAATATGTTAATTATGCGGGTGGGTCCCATATACTCAAAAAGAAAATAATAAAAAATTAGAATTCATTATTTGCACAGTGAATCTTATGCCTTTAAATAGAGGCTTCATTTTATTATTTTCTTCATTTCATTCTCATACAAATCCTCTGTATTCTAGAAGAGAAAAATATAATTTCTTCTTAAGAGTTTGTGA